>JAJMGM010000001.1:560282-855440 GCA_030568675.1 Suhomyces xylopsoci
TTTTTTTTTTTTTTTTTTTTTTTTCTTGCTCATTGCTTATTTGCAGTAAGAAATACTACAATGAAGAATGAAGAATGCTTACAATTTCTCAAACTTTTAAGTTCCACTTGTAAGGCTCAATACTATAGACAACGGATTCATTTGTCAGCTCAACCCCACTAATTTATCTTAGCCATCTGCCACAGCTCGAAATTTTACTAGCTAGGTTGCATTATTCTTCCGGGCGCAAATAATTTTTTTTGCGCAAATGCAACATGGTACAATCGTAGGAAAGGGAAGATACACCCGCGAACTGTAGTCTTGGCACTGGTGTTCACAAAAAGTTGCTATCGGAAAAAATTGGGGGCTCAACCGGAAGTGATATAACTGAAACGTCAACGAACGTAAAATTCCGAAGACACCAAACTGTTACTTTCTGGTACTAATGTAGCCAAACGCGTGAACTCGCCATTTATAGCCTGAGACAAGTCGAAGAATTTTAGTACGTACCTCTCTTAAGTAATAATGCGACTGGCCCCAAGCTGACTTCAAGTCGAATCTTTATGAGGTCTACTTATCGGTTCACTCTGCTCTATGTCTTTTTTTTCTCCTGATTCTACTGCGCTATGAATTGATAGAGTCGAAGAGCATACAACATTCACAGAATTTTCCAGGCTTATCATTTTAAATGTTTGGCTGAAATCTACCTCTACAGTTTTAGTTCTGATGTTGCAACCTAAGCTACTAGAATAGAAGCCCGGCTAACATATCAATGGCCTGTTGTGTCAGACTTGAAAAATACTGTGCGTGTTGAGTTAATTTTGCAGCCAATTGGGACATGGCCAAAATATTTGAACAAAGTACTTTTAAGTTAGCGGTATATCATCGTCTGATATAGCTATCAGGAAACGTTAGCACTCTCACCCACAACATCCTTACACTACTGTTATAATACCATCTTCCATATAAGCTCCGGCCGTATTGACGTGCACGCACCGATCGATCTTCCATCTCACACTCACGTGATTGAATAATACTACTCTCATTAAACAAAAGCATCAATGTTAGGTAGCACACCACCATGTCGTTATTGGAGGAAGAAGTATCGGAAAGTTTGGGTTTTAAGATCGAACCCGAGAACTCCAACGATGGAATTCCTGTATTTGAAACAGGAATCGATCTAGAAGCTTTTGCCAACCATGATCTCCATCTTCTTGCCGTGTCCAACAACACCGGCTACATCGCCATTTCCAACGGAAAACAGTTGAAAGTGGATAAATTATCAAAGATGGAGTCGCTGTCGAACCCTAGTGAGCTCAATGATGTGGAAACACCCGAAAATGCCCAAATAACGCAGCTTTTCTTCGACCAGGCGGGCACCACTCTTTACATTCTTGACGAGTATGCCTACACTCTCAAGGTTGGAGAGTCAAATCTGTATAAAGATACCCCAAAACTTGATGCTTCGCCACTCAAGTCCATATTGCCCTCTCAGGGTGGCCGATTGGCTGTTTTGACGGTCGAAGATCAGCTTTTGATCCACCACAACGGGAGCATAGTTGAAGTAGACTCGAAAGTCACCCACTTTTCTTGGTCAAAATCAAGTGAAGCATTATACTATACCACCGATGACTCGATTAGCATCAAATCATACACCATCGATGGAAAAAGAAGCACTGTAAAGCTTGATAACCAGCTTGATGACGTTTCTTCCGGCGAATATTACCCCGTCCATGTCCTGGAATTGGGCCCAGGGCCAAAGTTATTTGTAGTATATGAAACAAGAGACTCAGAACTAGATGACCATACAGTCAGACTGTTTGTTATTGAAAAAACAGGCAATGAAGTCACAGCATATGGTGCAGAAGTTGCCGAACCGTTTGGAGGAACGGCCAGAACACCAACCTATTATATTCCAAGCTTGCACAATTGGATTCCCGACCAGACCCTTAGCTTTGTGACGTCTTCTTTGGTTTCTGACTGGTATGTTATCCTGCTTCTGGGCAATTCTACCAAGGTGGTCACTCCTGCTGAAGATACTCTGAGAGCAGTTTTTCCGTTAGATGAGGAAACACTGGACGATCTCACGTCTGTAGGAGCAGCTCTAGACTTGATTTCACAAGTTACGGTAAAACAACCATGTCCAGGCATAGATGAAGTTACTGGCTTGCCAAAGTTGTATACTTTACTCAACAACGGTTCGTTGATTTCTTGGTGGATAATAGATAAGGATGCTTTTCAAAATGGTTCTGCGGACTTGTCAAGAGCTCTTAAAGCAGAAACAGCAACTAATAACACACAAGAGAAGCCAGAAAGTGATCCAAAAAGCATAGAAGAGACACCACAAGCGACCCCACCAATTAAAGAGGAGGTTCCTGTACCTGAAACCACGCCAGAGGCAGCTCCTTCTACAGGCTTATTTGACAAAAGCTCTAGCGGCTCTATCTTTGGAAAAGGTCTCCAAGAAAACCCATTTGGAAGCAGAGAAAGTCCCTTTGCATCTCTTCAAAAGCCAGCTGAAAAACCATCTGAAAGCTCAACTTTTGGCAAATCCGATAACCCGTTCGGATCTTCCAATCCTCTCGCTTTTAAATCTCAAACCAACGCTTCGGCATCATCCAGTGGTTTTGGACAGACCAGTTTTGGACAGACTAGTTTTGGACAAGCAGGGTTTGGAAAGTCTGGTTTTGGAAGTGCTAATAAGTCAATTGGTTCCTCTACAACTACGTCGTCGTTTGGCCAGTATGCTGCCAAACCAGTTACCTTTGGAGCATCCACAACTACGAAAGAGTCGCCTTTCGGAGGATTAAGCTCTCAAAAAGAAGAATCTCCATTCGGTAAATTAAGCTCAAAGGAGTCGCCATTTGGTACTTCCGCAAACACGAAAGACTCTCCATTTGGAGGATTAGCCTCGAAAGAGTCGCCATTTGGCAGTTCTACTAGTTCTAAAGAATCGCCATTTGGAGGATTAAGTTCAAAGGAATCGCCATTTGGTTCCTCAACTACAAAAGAAGAGTCGCCTTTCGGCAAATTAGCCTCAAAAGAGTCTCCATTCGCCAAACCAGACCAGCAAAAAGAGTCCATATTTGGATCTACCAAGACAGAATCGCCATTCAGCAAGTTAGACCAACAAAAGGAAACCAAAACGGAATCGCCATTTGGTAAATTAGGCTCACAAGACTCAACTTTTGGTGCCTCTTCGAAGAAGGAAGAGTCGCCATTTGGAAACGTAGCCTCTCAAAAAGGATCCACATTTGGTCAATCAGAACCGAAGAAAGAATCATTATTCGGGAACACTACCAAAACAGAGTCACCATTTGGTAAACCAGAGCAAAAAGAATCATTATTTGGAAGTACAACCAAAACAGAGTCACCATTTGGTAAACCAGACCAAAAGGAATCATTATTCGGAAACACTACCAAAACTGAATCACCCTTTGGTAAACCAGCTTCAGAAAAAGGAAGTATATTTGGAAGCTCCACCAAAACTGAATCTCCATTTGGTAGTCTAGCCAAACCAAATCCAGTATTCGGCCAAAAAGAGTCACCTTCTATCGATTCTAAAGAAAAATCAACTGAAAAGTCAACTTCTTTATTTGGTAATATCGGCAAAGAGCCATTAGGAAGCTCTCAAAAGCCGTTGTTTGGAGGCCTTTCCCAAACAAAGCCATCTGGTGGAAACGAATCACTGAATGGCTCACCATTTGGTGGCTTTGGTAAAAAAGATACTCTCTCGTTTGGTGATTTGTCACTCAACAAAGACCTGAGTGAGAAAGCCGCATCTGAAGCTGAACTTCCAAGTGAAACCAAGGCTGCTAGCGAAGTGAAATCTCAAGATTTGGAACAAAAGTCGGAACCAAAATCGGAGATTAAGAAAGATATTGAACAACCCAAGCCCTTAAGTCTTTTTGGACCGAAATCAGAATCCAAGGCAGAGATTAAAAAAGATACAGAACAACCAAAGCCTTCCAGTCTTTTTGGACCAAAAACTGGAACCCAAGATTCTGCAGTTTCAAATTTCAATAAGGGTGAAAGTTCATTTGGTTCCTTCAAATTTGGCTCAATCACAGCTCCAGAAAAGGTCCCTGAAGCTCCACAAGCAAAAGAAGAATCGAAGCCAGAGGTTTTTTCGGAGTCAGAAAACTCTGAAAGTGAGGCAGAAAATGAAGAAGGCGAAGAGGATGATTATGATGATTCCGGTGAATATCTTGAAACACACTCAATTGACGAAGAGCAGTACCAATTGGACATTCTCACGTCCAAAGGTGTATACAAAAGCAAAGACTTCGTCAGATATGACGGTCTCGCCAAACCTGTTGCTGCTCAAGACAAGATACTGGAGAAGATATTACAAATAATCAATGACACGGAAGGTAAAATACAAGCCATGGAGCAAAACTTTAGTATACTCCAGGATCAGATACAGTACCATTCGGAGATTGACGAGCTTACGTCTACCGAAACCCTCGAGTATGGCCAATTCTGGCCGCTTTCCAACACCAAGGATTTGCACCAAATGGCAGCCGAGTTTGTTCCACAGGTGGAGGAGAAGTTGAGCAGTGTAAAGGAACAAGAACAAAAGCTCGTGGAGCTTATAGAAAAGGTGCAGAATATTCAAACAGACCGAGTATACATAGACAGGATGTTCAGCCAAATAGCGTTGACCAGAAAGAAGGTTGAGTCAAAGACATGGAGCGATATTGGGTTGGATCTTCCCAACGAAATAATGCAAAATAGCTTGCGCAAGAAGATGCAGCGGATCCAGAGCTTGGAGAACGAGCTTTTGGCCAAGATGATGCCGTTGAAAGCCAGAGCCAACGTTGGAGAAGACGTGGTCAGGAAGTTGCAGAAGGCAGCGTATGAATTGTACAACTATACCAAGCAGCAGGCCAGTGTTGTAGACGAATTATCTTTGAAGTTGAGAGGCATGGACTTGGAAAACGAGCCCCAGGTGTTGTATGAGAGGCCTGGTCCGTCGAAGTGGGAGAGAGCCAAGGTATTGGAAAGTACTGTTCCCAAAAAGGTAGTAATTGGGTAAAATTCTAATATCCACTGATCATCGATTAGATAGACACTGACGATAGTCTTTATGATATTGTAATTTTAGATAAAAAAACACGAAATAACTATAAGAATTAAGTAAAGTTAGTCAATTTAACTATGTAAACTACTATTAAGTCATCATTGTTAAGGGAATCAGTATTTAGTAGAACCAGTGAATATGAAAAATAAGAGGTCCACAATTATGCTCTATCATTTATATGCTATCTATTATCTAATTGGTAATCAACTGTATATGTTCAATATTCGAATACTTATATACGAAATCTTATTCATCCATTTTGCCAATTATAAAAGTACTTCTAATTTATTAATTACATGAATTAAAGTGTATTTATCAGAGTGAGAATTGACAGATGAAATGACAGGTCTAATTATATAGTAGGTATAATCAATGTCATACTATAATAGTAAACTAAATCAAAAATAGAAACTATTTGTTGTCTCCTCCTTCTCTCTCTCTCTCCTCTCGTCTCTCTCCTCTCTTTTTACTCTCTCTCTTCTTTTCTTTTCTTTTATTCTCTCCTTCCCTTCTCCTTCCTTTCTTAATTTCCCAATTCGCGTCGTCAAATCATTTTTCAAATCAAAATAGACGATAACAAACTTCAAAATGGATTATCTAGACACCAAAGTGGTGATACCGGGAACTCGAGGCCACGGGATCTTGCGGTACTACGGCACGATCCGTGGCAAGAACGGGGTTTTTGCTGGGATCGAATTGGTGGGGCCCTTCGCCAATACTAGAGGAAAGAACTCGGGAGATGTGGACGGTGTGCGGTACTTTGACGTGGAGATCCCCAAAACCGGGCTCTTCTTGCCGTTTGAAAGACTCAAGGCTGCCAATCCACACCTCCAGGGCCCTGAGTCCCATCGTAACAGTATTGGCTCCATACTGGCGTCGCCGTCGGCCTCCAACAACTACAGTATCACGTCCAATGGCACCGTGCGTACGGCCACCACGACGTCGTCTGCGCCTTCAAAACGTACTTCGATCGGTTCTAGGTTGTCTGCCAGCATGAAAGGCGTGCTAAGTCCTTCGGGTTTCGCCAATCAATCTACACCCGTACAGAAACAACGAGACCGTCGAAGTTTGCTGGGAAACTCGGCCGTATCGGCCACCGGAGATGCCTACACCAAGCTACAACAAGAAATGGCCGAGAAAACCCGGATTTTGAACGAATTGAGAGCGACTGTCAATGAACTTCAGCCGCTTCTCGAAGAATACGAGGCAGAATTGGCCGAGAAAGACTCCAAAATGGCCAAACAAAAGGCCGACTTTGAAAAGGCCCGCGAGGAATGGCGGGAGAGTATCGAGTTGATGGCCAATACCCACCATGAAAACGAGATCTACTACCAGAAACAGATCTCTCTTATTGATAAGAAACTTGTAGAAGCTACCAAAGCTGCCCAGGATGCAAACAAGACCAAAGCTGCCAACGAGGAAGAAATCGCCCGTCTAATGCTCCAAGTAGACGACCTCACCATGGAGAAAATCATGATAGAAAAGCGTGTGCAGGTGCAGCTTGACGGGAAAGATATCGAGATCCGGATATTGCACGAGCAATTGGCTTCGCAAGCCACAAACACCCCTATAGAAGACTCCAAGGAGAAAGAGTTGTTTGAGTTGAAGCTCAAGTCTATCCATGAAGAAATGGACCAGCTCAAGGCTGAAAACGAGGTGACAAAGACCCAATTGAAGGAAGTCTCCACCAATCTTGAGACCAAATCTGCAGAATTGGCATCTCTAGAGACTGCTCTCGAGCAAAAAGACGTCCATTTGGCTGATTTGGAGACGAAATTGGCGTACAAAGAGTCGGAACTCGAGTCGGTGATAGAAAAGAACTTGGTGGAACGTGTTCAAAGTGTCAATATAGATGAGGCAGCACAGCCAGACGGTGAAAAGTCCGCAGAAACCGCCGAATTGAACCAGCAAATCAAGAGTTTGCAAGACACAATCAAGAAACTCGAGGACGAAAAGCACACTATTGATGAACTTAAACACGAGTTGAGTATCAGACCCACTTTCAACGAGTTGGTTGATCTTCAAACCTCCTTGGACGAGCTCGAAACCCTTCACAAAAAAGAGTTGAGCTCCACTCAAGACGAGTTGCGTAAAGTCATTAACGAGAACAAAGACCTCCAAACCAAGCTCGATCAGGTGTTAACAGAACAAGTCGAGACCGCCAAAGAAGAGTTGGCCGCCAGCAGGAATGCGTCTGTACTTTCTTTTGCCGAAAATGAGTCCGGCGACCCCGATTCGCTTCCTATCTTTAAGCCAGCCGAGCTGGACCCTAGCGCGGGAAAGACAGATTGGTGTGGGTTGTGCGAGCGAGACGGCCACAGCAGTATCAACTGTCCTTACGAGAACGATATCTTTTGATCTAAGCAAGCCTTTATTTCTGCATTTTATACCCTTCCTCATATGTAGATAAAGATATAACACGTAAAGACGATAAATACCATAAGTAAAAGACTCTTGTGCCTCGAGAAGTAAAGAATAGGCTGCGAAAAAACTAAGCAGCTTTGTGCGCGCATAGCTGCAAATGCTGCATAGAGGTAACTCTTCACAAGCACCATCTACAACAGGTTATTAGCATACCTTGGTCACCAGGCTAGATCAAGTACATGAGGCGATGGTCCTTACTTCTCATTAAATGGCTGAAAAGGTAATTTTTGTGTGTTTATCAGGAGATTGCTATATGGCTATATGCTTTAGCGCACTGTTCAAATGCTACAATCCTTTCATTTGATTTTAGTGTCAATATATTATACACATGTTCTCCTTGGCTCAATAAACTAGGACACTTGTATCCTTGTAGATCCCGCGTCTCATTTAACAGATTTTGTTGGCAGATGCCGCATCTCCATCTCAGATATTGTTGAACCTCTCCACTATATTGCTGCGAGCCAAACACTCATAACTACACATCAGAAACTTCAATTTCCGGCGAGCAAAATTGATCCCGCTATATTGATGAAAGGGATGTCTGATACGAATTTGTATATAATGTAATTGGTGAGATTTCTATCTATGATAGAGGTGAGAAACATTATTCCTTCCTAATTCTTTTTTCCGTTCTCTATGCTGCGTAAATAATATTTTGGCTGCAACTCGCGCCTGCATCAAAAAGCCTGTGAAATTCCGCGTAGAGAAATGCATCTGATATTGACGTCAATATATAAACCAAGAAATTTTGACCGTGCGAATTCGTGGGGTATCGTTACAATGTCTCAGAAACATACCATCATTTTGAAGAATGGACCTCTTGAGTTCACCACCTTGAGTAATTACACCTCCAAGGACGTGTACACCACGTCCAATCGCAAATGGAACCGTGTCGTGTTATTGCTACATGGCTTCCCCGACGAGCACCATACGTGGGATGGAGTATGGGACAAATTGTTGACTGAATTCGGCTCGGAAACCTTGCTTTTGGCTCCTGCCATGCGAGGATATGAACGCTCGAGCCAGCCTGCAAACTCAAGCTACAATGTTGCAGATATAGCCAAAGATGTACGGGCGTGGATTATCAGTCTCAATGTCTCGGGAGTTCCAGTGCATGTAGTTGGCCATGATTGGGGAGCAGTGATTGCTTACAAGAC
This sequence comes from Suhomyces xylopsoci, assembly GCA_030568675.1. Classification (NCBI taxonomy): domain Eukaryota; kingdom Fungi; phylum Ascomycota; class Pichiomycetes; order Serinales; family Debaryomycetaceae; genus Suhomyces; species Suhomyces xylopsoci. The sequence continues at coordinate 568,926 of JAJMGM010000001.1, forward strand.
CGCCAGCTTATATCCTGATCTCATCACTTCTTTGGTGTGTATGTCTATTCCTTACGTAGTTGGTATTAGAGCATGGACGTTGCTCTGGGCTGCCCCCATCCAATTGTGGCTTTCGTCCTACTTTTTAACCATGCAACTGAGTTTGTTGTACTTTTCTGCTCTTCGTAACACTAAAATTAACAGCTACTTGGACCGTTTGTGGAAATACTGGTCTCCCACCTGGAACTTTACTCAAAAAGATATTGCCGGTACAAAGGCTCTTTTCTCAGATAAATCAGTGATTCATTCAACCACCGCTTACTACAGAGCAATTTTGAATCCTTTGAACCTTCCCTTGATTTTCTGGAGAATAAATTTCAATAAGGTTCCCACTCTAGTATTGAGTGGCCAAGTAGATGGGTGCATGGACGCTAGGTTATTTCAGCTTTCTAAAGAACACTTCAAAGATGAACCTAATTTCGAAGTGAAAATTTTGCCTCAAAGAGGCCACTTCTTGCAGCGTGAAGCTCCTGATACAGTAGCCAATCACATAATTGATTGGTTCAAAAAACATCATACAGCGAAGTAAGTAATATGGTAACAATAAAATAAGCTCAGATCGAAAAAATGCAGTCTACCTTTGAATAGTATATAACTTTATGAGACATTTAAAAATGCTATAACCACCAGACAAAATATTTAGTATTTCCAATGCATCTTTCGGTGCCAGTGAGTTGCGCTGATTATATAGCTATGTATATCACTATATGACAAATACCGGTTTGTACAGCTCAGGTTTTATGCTCAGTATTTTTCAGGTCAATTTTAGATATTTTGTACAAAATTTTCAAAAAAGTTACAAATTCAACAATCAGCAGTTGGCCAAAGAATGATGTCTAGTACTGTACACTTTGAAACCAAAGACTCTTCAACACATAATATATGAATCTATGCTTGCCTATAAGTTTATTGGATACTAATTGTTACAGAGTTTAATTCGTGTAGTTACAATCATTAACGCCAGTATCACGTCTTTTGAAGAAATTGTCGCACAACCGTCACAACGAATTTGGCTGCAAATTGCGACCATTTTGAAGTGCGGTGCGAACAAAAAGTGTCACTATAACATATACATTCACGCCCGTAATGATTGTACGTATAAAGAAAACCACGCATTGGTGACATTACCAAGTCATACCAGCTAATAAACTCCGTCTCACTTTTCTCCAATGACGATCTTTCGTGTACAGACCATGTGCGTTTAGTAGAATATCGTATGTAAAATGTTTTGGCGAAGTTGCCAATACTCTAGATAGGTAGGCTTGAAATTGTCCCAGCAATCGATGAACTCGACCGATGCGGGTCCTTGATTTAAGCGAAATTTGGCAAGAATTGGCACATCTAATGTGAATTCTGCTGACATCTCTTGAACTGAGCACTCTATTCAGCCTGAGAACAAAGTCTACGAAACAGCACAAAACGCCAAGCCAGAACTACTTCAAACTCATCTAATGTATGCTAATCTCTCAATAATCTCTAACGGGGTTTTATCTATTATCATTTTTTGCTGCAAATTTTCTGCTGACGGGCCATCATGAATGTAAATATCTTTTTTATTGCAATTAAAAAGCCCCTGAACCCTTTAGACGATCCTATTATTAGGCTCAAGGGCTATAACAAGTGAATTGTCCCATCTAAGCCAACTCAGTTATTTCAAAGTAGCTTAATAAATACCTATTTCAACAGAAAGAACTACAGCTCAGCATAGACATAGCTCATTAGAGTAACTAAAATAACACTTCACCTTTTAACATTTTTCAAGTATTTATTAAATCTATAACTAGTTTTCTAATAATTACTCGTCTTCTTCATCGTCGTCGTCGTTGCCTTCGCTATTGAAGTTACGCAACACCTCAGCATCTTCTTCTTCAGACTCGTCCTCATCGTCGTTTTCTCCGTTAGCAAATACCAAGTCTTTCTCTTGATCCTCTCTATCTAACTGAAGTTGAGTCTCGTTTTCGATTTCACTATCGTAGTCAAATTCAGCACCCACACCAGTCATTTGTTGTCTCAACTCAGCCTGTGACTTCAAGAGCTGCAATCTTCCTTGAATAGCCAATAAATGAGGAATAAGTTTCATTCCACCATTCAATCCCTGCTGGAGATTTTTGAGGCTGTCAGTCATATCACTATCACGGCCAATAGCACCTCCGTTAATTAATAAGATCCACTTGAGCCATATCGACAAGCTGGATTTGTTGGATGCATCGCGGGCTACTTCGGCACTGACAATCAGAAAAAGCTGGTTTACAAGGTTGGAAGTGGCCAAATACTTGACGGTATCCTTGATAGCAGCTTCGTTATCGTTTGAAGAGCACAAATCGATAATTTCTTCGTTTTTGCTTTCGGATAAGTAGTCGACCAAAAGATCGAAAAGCTCGTTGGAAGCTAAGTTTTGCATTTTGACTGGCTGGTCAACAGTCAAGGTATTTTGTGGGGCTTCTACGGCCTCGAGGGAAGCTGAATAGTCTACAGAAACTGTAATTTCGCCAGCACTATTGAATTTCCAGTCCACAGTTTCAAATTTTGGCTCGTTAGAATTGTACCATATACCGAAAAGTTGGTTGGTTTCGTTGTTGTACCAGACATTGGTCAAGAATATTTCATTTTCGTGGGCCGAGGTTCTGATGAGACTTGTAGGAGACTGCTTGAAGTGGTCTGAGTCGAAATCTACACCAAAAATTTGCACACCTTCATTAGTAAATGCCATAAGAGCTTCAGATTGTGCGTTCGAGACAACTTGCAAGTGGAAAATGGATGCCAGAGCCTCGAAATTGGAGACGTTTTCACGGGTCTTAAGGTCATACATAAAGATCTCAGTATCCTTTACCACGTAAACACGGTCATTATTCAGTGGTGACTGTCTCAAGAGGTTGACGGGATGGTCATTGACGTGAGCCAACGATGCTATTTTGGCCTTTTTAGTTTTGGAAACATCAACTAAATGAGCGTCGATATTGGCAAATAGAACCGGTTTAGAGGCTTTTGCAGCTCCTGGACCAGTATAGTTTATGTACTCGGCAGTTGTGATAGCTTTTTCTTCGTCAAAGTTGGTGGTCTTCAAGACTTTACTTTGATCAATGGATATTTCATAGTATGCCGATGGAGTTTCGGAAAATGCATAGAGGGAAGTTGAAGATGGAAAACTTATCAAACCAGCCAAGGAACTAATAGATGTGTGCACTCTGGTGCTGATTTTTTCGCTCAAAGGATTGAAAATCAAGACATCGCCTCCTTCAACGAGCACGGCGAGGTTGTACTTCAAAGCATCGCCCGACAAGGTGAACGACTCATCACCGGATTGCTTTCTTTTTCCTCTTTTTTTGGGTGTATCGGTTCCGTTGGCACTGGAAACATCATTGGATACTTGCCAAACAGAATCCACTATGGTTTCGTGGCTCTCTAGTTCGATCTTCACTACTTGTGAATCTGCGATGAGCTCATCGGATGAGCCTGCTTGGCTATTTATGGGATATATCTGAACTTCATTTCTTCCAGGTTTGGAGATGATATTGGCCACGTATGAGTTAGTGGGGTCTATGTAGTTTCTCACAGTTGGGGCCATTTCTGTTCTCAAGTACTACCTCGTCTGGTTACCTTCCGCAGAGATGAGCTTTGAAAATTCCTAGTTCAGTGGGTACACGCACGACCTGGCGATGCCGCTGATGGAGCACCCGTAAGTACGGGGTTGAGTAGTTGGAAAAGAGCGTTATGGGCCATTGTGAAGATTGCAAGGCATCTAATGACAGATAGAGCAGCAGGGAATGTTGGTATTGCTTTTGGCGTTGCTGTACTGACCCCAACAACTGAATCTGCTAAAAAATACGAAGTGCACGTGAAAAGCAGGGCGTGCCTACAAACCCGTGATTCACCAAACTCGTATTCATAACGTGCCAAGCACACCCGTGACTCACCTCGTACCCAAGGAACAGAAACACATAGCGGTTGCGGAATTTCTAGAATACAGGGGGTATGAACCCCAAACCTACTGTTGAGGGCAATTCTATACCAATTGATGGTATGCGGCACATGATGGAAAACTAGGCTTAGGATCGAGTCGAAGCAGCAGATCATATCTCGAGATACAAGGCTAGGGTGGTCCCTATCGATACGATCTCTAAGCATCTCAAAAGCACGCTACCCTCAATTATATCAATTTTTGCCGACAAGTGAGATTATTACTAAAAAATAGTCACATCAGTTGTCCGAAACTTACATGAACGAGAGTAAAGTTGCATTAATTATTTTTAAGCTTTACAATAGCTGATTGTAGTGCATATGCAGTGTCATTTTTAAAACCGAAAAAAAATCTAGAGAGAAAAAAACAATAGGTAGTAAATTAGACTACTTAGGCTGTGACGCGGATATGAAAAAAAGAGAAAGTCTAAAAAATACTGATATAATTCAATCTAAGTTAAATAATATTTTTGTGTTGCATGACTCGGTGTCGTTTGAGATTCTGTTGCCCGCAATCCTGCTATCGTACTTGTGCATGGATAATTTGGGTATTGTTGATGGGCCTAAATAATTTCATCCGGATTCTCGTTAGAAAAAACTAATCATTGGCTATTTTTATTTTCGCTTCGGTCTGGAGTCCCAAATCGGTTAGAGATCATACATTGGGGGTTACGTTTATATTGTAATTGGGTGCGATTAAACCGCGCCAGTGCTGAACCCCTTTTCTACCTCCTGACTGCGAGCTGATATTCACGGCGTCAGCAAATCCCGTTTAAGCGATTCGAATAAAACTCTATTCCCAGAATTGTTCTATTAATTACTTTTCTATGTCGGAAGTTTATTTAGTAGTCTATGAAAATATTCTCTCCTTATTAACAATCTAAGCCCCCAGTCGTTTCCCCTTGCAATCTTGTTTGCGGGAGGTTACATTAAACCTTGAGATTGTGCCCATAGTAAAGTTGCTTGCACAATGCTCACACGGCATTCCACACTTGATTACTACATATGGGGTTCTATTTTGCTCGTGGTGTTGCCTGTAGTCACAAATGCTTATTTATTTTCCTGCATCGCTATCATCTGCTGCACCTGAGATCTGCAGAGGTCTTTCAAGTCCACTATATCGGCCTTGAGCTCCTCTACCTGCTCTGATTTCTCGCCAATCAACTCTAGCATCGTCTGCTCTCCGAGGCTTTTAGCTTCAAGCTGTGCTTCCAACGATTCAACTTGGTCCTTTATAGCCTCAAGCTGTTCTATAGTCTGTATTTTGCCCAAAAGTTCCTGTTGAGTAGATTCTTTTTCTCGCACTAACTGCAAGTTTTCTTCTTTAAGCGTATTGAGTTCGATCTCAAGTCTACGGATGTTCGAACTCATCTTGTTGATCAACTGGATCTTGCTGTTACCCCCACCTGTAGGAATAGTGCCTACTGTGCTTCCTGAAGCTCCAAGACCGCCTAATGAATTGTGACTTACCGAATGGTGCTGGAAGGAAGAGCCTTGGCCAAACGAGTTTTCTCTTTCTCGAGTGTAATCAAAGCTATCGTCAGTTATGTCAGCACCACCAAAAGAGGTCAGAGAATTGTTATGGTTCATAAAGAGCTGAGAGGGCTGCACCAGAGGCGTGAGCGAAGACTCGCCGAGCTTGATTTCGTTCCAGTGACTTGACTGGTACGAGATAGGCGTTTCGGGGTTTCCTGTGGGTTGAGCTAATTTAGAAGCAGAGCCAAGGTTGATATGGAGCCCCGAATCATTGAATGTCTTTATGGAGTTGGAAGAGTCGCTACGATTTACTCTTTCGGCCTTGAGGCTGGTAATAGTTTCGTTAAGACTGGCGATCTTGGTGTTTAAATTGGTGCGTTCGGCGCTGTAGATCTGCTGGAACTTGTCGAGTTTCTCTTGCAACTCTGATAAGTCAGTTTCCCGTATTTTGTATTGCGATATCAATTCTTCGTGCTCGGAATTTAACAGCTCATACTTGGCTGTCAAAGTTTCAAAACTCTCTGTCTTGATATCCAATTCTTCCTTGAGCTTCTTCATATCGCCGCTTATCTTGGTTTTGGACTTCTTCATCATTTCTACAGAGCTCGTGAGAGTATCGATTTTGGAAAGAAGGTTAGACTCGATGGTTTTCCAGTTTTCTTGTGACGATAAGTACTGCTGCTGCAAGCTCTGGTGGTTATTGGAGAGTTTATTGTACTCGTTGTAGTCTATAGTTTTGGAATCCAGGCTATTTTCTGGGTGACTAGACCCATTAGTGCCAGAGTACTCTATTTGCAGCCTAAGCAGCTCGACTTTGTTCTCCAAACGAGCGACCTCGTCCAAGTTTGCCAGCTTCAACGACGCTATTTCTCGTTTCAAGTCACTGATTACTGAGTTTTTCGACTCCACCTCGAGTCTCTGCTGTCTCTTGAGCATTTCTGACAGGATATTGAGTTCTGAAAGGTCTTTAAGCGCTTTATTTTTGGCAGAAACCTCTTCATCGTACTGTTTTTGCAACTTTGCGAGCTTATTTTCAAGATCTTGCGCCTTGTAGGAATCCAATTCTTTCTTTACGGTAGTATACTGATGCGATACGTCCGAGTATGAATCGAGCAAATCGTTGAGAGAGTTCAAGCCATGCTTTTTCAATAAAGCTTCCAATTCGCCGAGTTTCATTGCCGAATCCTCGCTTTTGTCTTGAAAATCTTTGAGATTCGACTCCAAGTTGCTGTTAAGACTCTTTAGCTTCTTGATCGACTCGTTAAGTTTGAGTTCCTTCACTGAAAGTGCCTTGCCTTCTTCCATCAACTGCTCAATTGTCTCGTCTTTGGCTTTAAGCTTGGCTTCAAGCTGACTTTTCTCTTTATCCCAGCCTCCTTTTGAAGTAGTAGTGGGTTTTGAGCGTAAAGTGGTGACTGTTTCTGTCAATACCGAGTTTTGAGCCTCTAAAGCTTTGATTTTGTTTTTCAATTGTTGGTTTTCGTTGATTACTTGAGCATTTTCAGTTTCAGTTACAGGCTCTGATACCTTCTTTTCGTCACCAACTTTCTTTTCATTATCAACCTTATCTACCACTTCATCTGCTTCAGATCGGCTAGGTTCTCGACTTGTGGCAGGTGATAATGCTAGTGGGGTTTGTGATGGAGTGGAGGTTCCAGAAGGTACAGCAGAGCTAGAGTCAGGAGGCGGCGTCGATGTTTTGGACTTCTTGGCGCGTCCCTTGGCTGCTTGGGCAAGTCTTTCCTGAAGAGTCAACCGTTTTTTGACGGGTTTGGGTGAAGTTTGGGTCAGACTGGCAGGAGTCAGATCGGGCGAATCTGCAACGTCAGGCTCTTTCGAGTTAGTCTCCAATGCAGGGGATGGCCCATTGGTATCTTTTGTGGTGGTAGTTTGAATTTCAGGAGACTTTTCATGGGTTTTGGAGCTGTTATCTGCTGATGAGCTGTCAACTGATTCAACCACTAAATTGGGCACTGATTCGGGCATAGATTGGATATTTGAGGCCTCGTTTGGTTCAATGATTTGGGGAGAATCAGAAGTATCTACAGGCGGTTTTGTATCTTCACTAATCCCACTATTTTCGTCTGTCACTGGTGTAGTCTCTTTTGGAGGCTCAACTTCCTGAGGATCAGCAGCGACGACAGCGGCGGAATCCAGTAAAATTACCGGAGAATTATCGCCTTTATTTGGCTCCGAATGCTTCTTGTTAGTTTTCTTCTTTGCCATCACAAATCCGCGTGAATTGAAGCTGGATCTCTCTGTGTTTGGTGAAAGTCGTCTTGAGAGATCTGATCGGCTGAGGGAGGCCACCGTCACGTGATATGCTATAACCTTAGTGGTAGAGAAGACGAAGTGATTTGGAAGGAGAGTTACAAGAGGGTCACAGGGTGTTACGGAGGCTAAGAAAACTTTGCTGCTTGTGTTATCCTATCTTGGGATTTTGCTCCTATGCTGGTGCACTGTTTGATAAACCAGCTGTGCGCCGCGACACCAAAACCCAGTTGTCCAATTTATGTCCACACCTGCCAGTCAAATCGAGCCGCTGATCGTGGCTCCAAACGTTAGACATTTAGGCTCCTAGCTTACCATACCAGGTATTTTTTCCAGGGCTCTCTTGATAAGTTTTAGTGCGGAGATCGACGATTGAAGATCGCCATTATTTTTTGCACCCAAAAAATTTGTCATGAGACAGAAAAATGCTTATGGAAAAGAAGCCAGTGGAAGAACAGAGGGTGAGTCTTATGTATCTAGTGACAGAAGGTGACCATGTGAGTTATTATAGCCAAATATAAAGAGTAAAAATATGCTTCGGGCTCATTGTAGAAAAATATCTACGGGCAAGTTCGAATCTTAGTCACCAAAGATGACTAAAGCCTAATTTCAATTACATTGTTAACAGTCAGATTTATGGTGTATTTATTCAATACTAATAAATTCTACAATGCAATAATACAATAATAATACAAGCGGAAATGAACTATTTGGTGGTGGGGCTGGTATGCTCAGACTTGGGCTGGGGGTCGTTCTGCAACGGTGGTTGGACCGACTGAACCGGAGCCGGGGCATACTGAGGGTTTTGATAATGCTGGTACACAGGCTGCTGCTGCCAGAACTGTGCCGGAGGAGCAACAGGAGGAGGCGGAGGAGCATGTCCTGGAGGATAGTAGATGACTGGGCCTGGGTAGGGTTGTGCAGGAGGCCCGTTGGCGTACGGATCGGGCACAGGACCTGGGTGAGGATGAGGAAATGGGACGGGCAGACCAGGAACGTGGGTGGAGTTGGCACTGGGTGGTCTGTAGCCGTACCAGTAGTTGCCCAGAGTATATTCGGGGTGACCCATTGGCTGGGGAGGAAAATGGTGTGGGTCTCGGTATGGATGGCCCTGGTGGAGAGAATTATCAGATTCACCAGAGGGAAACTGGTTATGCTGAAAGTCTGTTTTGGAACGGCGATTGCCATGCTTCTTGGTAACAATATGAGTATTCAAGTGGTTCAACGAGCCGTAGCTCTTGACACAGCCTGGATACGAGCAGCTGTAGCGCCGCAAGATCTGGTTGTAGCGTCTGCGAAAACGACGGCCGCGCTTGCTCTCATGGAGCGGATCCATGTCTTGGGCCAGGTGCATCTGGTGCTGTAGCTGGTTACATTCAAGCAGCACAGGCACTCCTGCCATGGACTGGCCCAGTATAGATGGAGGAAGCTGGCCGTATTGGCTGTAGACCGCAGGAGCAGCTGGTGGAAGCGAGCCTCGATGTACATGGAGAGGCTGAAGCACTTGTGGTTGATGATGAAGCTGCTGAGGATATGTTTCGTAGGGATTGGTGGGTGGTGAAGGGTTCTGGGAGCTCGTTGCTGGAGAATACACTGGTTGCTGCTGCTCCAACGTTTCCTTGATAGGGTTTCGGTGCACCGAACCTTCTGGCCTGGTGGATGCTATGACTGTTCCAATAGACAGAAGCCGATTGTGGCCGTTCTGGCTGTTTTGGTGGGCTGCGTTTCCTCGAACATTAAGGATCAGGTTGATAGACAAGTTCTTGTAGTCTTTGGGCGAATCGGGCCGTGAACCGGGCTTGCTCTGTGGTTGCGAGTCCTTGGACCCATGGGCTTCTGTCACGCTATTATCGTGCTCAGAGGTGCCTGTGGCAGTGCCTGGGGTGCTGTTGGCCTCGTCGGTGCCGTTGTTCTCGTTCTGTTCATACGGTGTCATTCTATGCGGCGTTGGTCGGTGTTATGAAAAATGGTGTAATCAAGACTACTATTTGTAATTACGATATAGCGGTGGTAGAACTTACTGCAAATATCGATACTGTTATACAGCTGGCGTGCTCAGGGATTCGCTAGGGCCTTCTTTCTGAGTATATATGGTCTGTGATGGTGTTCGATGGTCAATTACAATCGTGACAGAATTTCTCAAAGCTTATAAAATTCGCTTATGTTGATTCAGAGGCTTTCTATGGTAATGCCGCTCTATGCTTGCTTTTGTATTTCTTTCCTGAACTCCTCCAGTTATACTATTGGGTCAGTAACAGTGAAGTAATTTATGATGATGTTCTTTTCCACCTCGCTTCAAGACTTCGCTCTACCTTTATGTCAGTAACTGTGCGTCTGAAGTATGTACGGAAATATTTTTTCTGGTGATCCCAATACAATTATGCTTGATCTTGTTATGGGCCAAACTTTAAATCCATGAAGGGAAGAATGAGAAGGCTGCCCGTCAGAAAAGCCAATGATTGAAAAGTTAAAATTACCCCGGTTGAAAATTTGGAAGGGTCCTCTCGGTCTTATATATTTCCACTATGTCACCGTTAGTTTTGGGAATTTCAAAATATATGAGATAAGTGCTATATGACAAAAGCCCGAACTCACTGAAAGGTTTCTTCTCAAATTACACAAAATGCACGAGCTACAGCTGTAATTTACTAACTCCTAAAAATATCAACTTAAAGAACTCAACTAAATCAAGGTTAAACCTTTTTAAAATGACTATGCATGATGCATAAAAAAATAATTACACCTAACGATGCGAATTTAATCAGGAAGCCACCGACAAGATGCCAGTGAAGTATCCGCGCGAGAAAAATTCAAATTAAAAAAAAATTAAAAAAAAATCCAAGTTCAAACTCTAAAGTTTAAATTTTTGTAGGGCCCATACACTACATCGAGACGCCCAGCACTCCAAATTTTGCTGCTCCTTCGGATTACGGGCTTGCTACAAGTAGTGTATTTCGACTTAATTTAGGGGTCCGGGGACCTATCGTTCTCATTAGCAATGAAATTAGTCGCGCTAAATAGCAACCTCCACCGTTTTTCGGTGCTACAATAAAGTGCGATGCCTTGGATCTGTACAAGCTTATTTGAACACATCACACGAATTAACCTTTATAATTTATATCGACGGTGACATCAATACATGCCCGCGAAATTTTGTAATTTGCGAGGAGACAGTAAACCTGTACGCTGCATAAGGCCCACCTGTCATAGGTATTTTCTATCGCTGAAATTTACGTCCTCCTTTTTTCTGGCAATCGCGAAGTTATTGGTATGCCAGCAAAAATTTGAGCCTCCTTCCTTACCCAAGCAATTCGAACATCTAAGATTAGACGATTCTTGATCAGATTGGTCGCTAATTTATATGGTCGAATATTAAGCTTCACCACTTCCCCACTATTGCTTTAGCCTCTCATGCAGGCCCGATCTAAATTTTATAATTGAATTTGGGAGTATTCAGTCGTTTAAGTTTAGTTCTATTGCATACTGGTGGCACAACTTGAGACTTTTGGAAACTATAAGAGATTCAGCCAAATCTGAAATTCATTCGATAGCCTCTTGCATTAGAAGATTATAAATTTGCTAACTTTTACTAGAAATCTAAAAGATTGGGAGAGATAAAGCTCTCTTAAACTTGCCTAAAAAATCTCTAAAGTTTACTAAAGATCTTGGATGACTGAGGTACCCAGCCTTGCACGTAGTTCGATCTCTTGAAACTCTCATGATGAATTTGCTATGTCTCAAACCATCACTAGTTTCACCTACGTTGAGTTGACGTGACTTCTTTGCAACCTAAGCAATATTGTGTCCACTTAGCCAGCTTCGTAATTAGAGGAAATGAAATTTGATATCTTGCCTTTTCTTATCGAAGAAAATATTTACTTTGGGCTCGAGGGACAACAAGTCCCTGGCATCCTTAAAGATTGCTTCTTTTTATTCTTAATCTGATTAGGGTCAAAAAATAAAAAGACTGCAGATAATTCTCTAGCTCACGCAAGGCGCATTTAGTGATCAGTGTAATTCATCTTTCGCAGAGTTTAAACTTACTACTCCAAAGGCTTAATATTGAGGCGAAGCTAACAATTAATCTCATCCTGGGTAAAACGCGAGTAAATCGAGCCAACCCATTAAAAGGTCATGTGCTGATCTAACAAGTAAAAAGAAAGCAAACAAGTGCGTTGATTGTCATAATGCAACATTATGTTCAAGTTATGTCCGTATTTTACATCGGCAATCGATTTAAATAATAACACGACTTTGTACCTACTGCTACGCACAGTACTACTTTTTGTGAGCATTTCAGAAAATCGGAATGATATCAAAAGTAACCTAAATATTTTGGAAGCCGTTTCACACACTTATGAACACAACACAACTAATTTAATCGCATAACAACCTGGTAGTGTTTTTTTTTCAGGCTGTGTTACTCAAAGTTTCAAAATAGAACAGGTTACTGTTGTCAACGCGCACTGTTGTGACGAGACTCTGATTGTATTGTGTGTAGATTTCAGTAGGGTCCTACACTTGCCGAATATGGAGCTGATCTTATATTGGCGGGGTTATGCTTGCGATTCAGTGATATTATTAGCTGATTACCTTTAGTTTTGTGAATCCTTCTTTGTTGCGATTATAGATGAGAATTCCCGAGTTGCCTCGCAGTAGAGATTCAGGCGCAAGAAGATTGACGTAATGCATTAGTCGAGGTAAGAGCTAAAATAACCGTAAATATCACTTGACATCAAGATAGATGGCTATACGTTACTATAGCTTTTCACCAAGGGGGAATTTCAATGTTCTTTGCAATATAGTACATTTTTGACGGAAAATCGAATACAACCTGCAGACTACGAATTTAATTACAAACAACAAAATTTTATTCGTATATCCAGCGTTATTCTCCAGTGATCAATGTTATGAAGTTATTGTATCGGAAAATACTGCCGAAATGGTAAAGCTTATTTAAAGAACTTGGAAATAAAATATTCGACGCACAACTGTATATAACTAATGAGCGTAACCTTAATAATAATATAAAAGAAAAAAGGCGTGTCTCTTCCAAAAATGCCGCCTTAGTCACCTGAAGCTCACCAAACCCCATTAGGACATTTAAGCGTGCATAATTCAATAGCTCGCAAGTACTTGCCTTTTAAAAAATATTCTTGCACGAAAGACAAAACCTTTGTTCATAGACGGGCACGTGCAGGGCTTTTGGCAGACATTCTTCACTTACAATTGACAAGACTCATGTAATGTGGGGTCGAATATTTCAGCTATCATATAATTCTTGCACTCACCGGATTTGCGGAGAGGCGATGGCCAGATTGCCCTACTTGCGATGACTAAAAACCCTACATTTGGGAATCTTGTATAGATCAGATTCATAGCATGGCATAGAGTCGTCCATAGATTGCTGGCATATAATTTTGTGATGAGGCTAACTTATCGCTAAATGTTATTGATACTTTCAACGTGTAGAATGCCAGGTATATTTTTTAAGTACGGTGGCAATATTATTTTTAACCATAATCCATTCTCTACGAGGACCCTTCTTTAGTTTTGGATATACTACAACGATGCGGCTATGAAGCGAAACATTTTAGAGTTTTGAATTAGCTCTACACAATAGGAATAATTGCCATGATTCAATGTAATTGAGAGTGAAGTTTTTAGCGTCTGTGAGCAATAATCAAAACTCACTAGATGGAATTTTCTCCAAAACTGGCGATTCCTGGCACCCTGGAAGTTATAGGGGTTCCGTTGCTAGAGATATCGGTATACTCCGAACACCGCAGACCCTGAGACAACCGGAATATTTGTCGGATTAGTAATCTGTGTTAGCGTACCCAGTCGCCCGTTGAATCATTAATATTTTGGATGCAATTTCCAGATTCGGTTCAAGCACATTCCTGCATGTAGCTACATTAACCCCTCGCACCGCATGGAAACAAAAGGCCCTTAAAATATAGGCAAATTTTATATGCTCGTGAAGGAGATTAGAGGAGAGAAGTATTTTAAAGCTTGGGCACATAATCCCGAATTTTTCATTTCTTGTTGTATATCGGCTGGAATTCGTAGCATGGTTGTTTCTGATGTTGCATTACATGAATAGAAAATAGCATGTCATTGAGGTGGCATACAACAATGGCATTCAAACACTAAACAACCTATCTCCTTATCGTGCCTTAGCAGATCTTGGCAGGAAGGTTAAAACGGTTAGACAGTTAGTAACTTGTAGCGTTGTGACAGCGTGGAGCAGGTATAGGAGGGTTAGGTACATGTGGATTATGCATACGTAGAGAATGTACGTGGACGAAAAGAAAGTCTGGCAGTGCTTCCTATAGTGAGGTACAATTTTACCCTGAAGTTTAATTTATTGGAGATTCACAGAGTCCGTTGAGATGCAAATTGTGTAAGATTTATCAATGCTAGATTAAGTATATTGTTTCTATACGGCGAACTCAATATGGGGAAAGTCTAATATGAATTTTGAGTAAAAATTGAGCAAGAGCTTCTTGACTACACGAGGACTAGCCAGGTACGTAATTCAGCTAAATTAAATAATATTTACAACTTTTCGAAAACAAAACCAATGTAAAAAGCAACTGCTTCTTTCTCCATGCCCTCAGCCCCATACTTGCCGTCTGACCGTTTCATTCCCTCGACCAAGTTTTTGTTTAAGCGCGAAAAGTACTTGGGAATCTCTTGGTTGAAGATATCTATGAAGTTCTTCTTGTACTTGAGAGTCATGCCGTAGTCCTCACATAACGCACGAAGGGTTTCAAAGGGCACCACGTACTCGGGTACATCGTCGATGGCATCTTTTAAGCTGTAGTTGTATTTGTTACCAAATGGAGGTCTGAAAACACCATCGGCAGGTGGTTCTTTCTCAAAAGTCACAGAGTAGAGATCGTTTCCAAACCTCTTTTTGCCATCTTTATCTGGTAAATAGTCTTTTTTGACGATCTTATCCCTGATAAAGTCAGAAGAAGGAATGGTTCCTACGAAAGTTCCTCCCTGGCGCAAAGATTTCGACACGTTGAGCAAGAGCATACGCACTTTATCTTCCGTTTCGAACGCATAGTGGAGCGCAAACTGGATTGACACACAATCTACAGGAAACACCTTATCGATAATGCCAGGAAAATTGGGCTCAAGGATATCTGGAACTGAATACGTGAAGCAGTCTCCGGTAGCAAAGCATGCTTCGAACTGGTACCTTTTGGAGTCCTTACGCTTGTGAGCCAATGCTCCACGTGGAATAAACCGGGCCTTATTTTGCGAGTAACGAGAAAACGCTTCTTTGACTGAAGCATCGGATATATCTATGCCAATATACTGCTCGATATTTACAAACTCGCACTTGTTCAAATCACCTCCTTTACCGCAGCATAAATCGAGAATTGAAGAGGGAGTATCGGCATATTCGGCGCTCTTTTTGACATAATTGCCAAGTAAAATGTACTTGATGGCGTTATTGAAGTTCCTAAGCTTGTAAATCGGCGATGCTGTACGTGGGCCTTGCAATTTGGATTGGTACGTCCGCTGGTTGTAGTGTGTTCTGACGATGCTGTTTATGTCTTTGGACGCTTTGTTGGCGATCAGACTGTGGAATGTAAGGTATTGTCGCTGGTAATCATCTCCATTGGTGCCTTTATAGGCCGCTGGGTTGGCTGCTACAGAGTACGGCTGCGTCACTGGCTCTTCAGGAAGGGCACTTTTGTCATCTCTTTCTTCTTCGCCTTCGTCTTCTAACTCTCTTTTCCGCTTGATACGACTCGCACCGTTACTACTGGCCCCGTACTTTGAGTATTTGTCGTCAGAAGGAGTCGTTTGACGGGCAGAATTAGTCCCACTTCGTGAGCCATATTTGTCGTATTTATCAGTAGGTTTTGCACTTTTGAGCCACGCAGGCACTTCTTCGGCATCTTTACTATACACTGACGACGCTACTGGCCTGGAATCGGTGGTTTCTCGCCGTGAAAATGCATTGGGAAGGGTTTCTTGGTGTTGGCGGGGTCGTCTGGTCGTGGAATCGCCAGTTATTTTTACATTTGTTTCATTTTTTATAGTGCTGGTGTTACTAGAAGTGTCATTGACATCGTTACTACCTTCGCTTGGATTTTTATCTTCTGTAGGGCCACTACTCGTGATGTCGTTCTCCACGACTCGAACAGCTGAGGCCTCTGAATCGGACATTGGGGACAACTTATCTGTTATTTCTCGCTATAATAAACGCGATTTGCTTATGCTATATCGAGTGCACTTTTTGTACTGGATATTCGTACTCTATTGTCTATGGAGCTATAAAACAGCCTTGCCTGCCAGGCCTGCCTGGATGATTTCTTCAACAATTGGCATCAACGCCGCGTGATCCTTAGGCACGTGATGCCCGCCCTCGATCTCGAGCATGCGCACTGGGATCCCAACTCGGGTGTAGTGCTCGGAGAGGAAACGGGTCCGGTTGGGAGACACCGCTTGGTCTGTTTTGCTAGTAACAAACACAAAGGTGGTGGTTTGGGGCAGAACCTCGTAGTAGTGTTTGTAGTTGTCCACCACCTTGACCGCTTGCTTGTACTTGTTGTAGTCTTCGATCTGATTGACTTCCACGTGCGAGTCCTGGGGATCCACCGGCTTTGTGAACGCGAACCCGGCCAAAACTACGCACACCCGGAGCGGAGGATGTTCGGGTACAAGCTTACCTATCAAGTTCGCGACAATTGCAGCCATCGCAGCACCCTGCGAAAAACCTAATACCCCGTAGTAGGGCCCGTTTTTCCTGATATGGTCCATCACGTAATCCACAGACTCCTCGACCCCATCAATATAACTCTCCTTGTACTGCCACCAGCAGTAGTTAGATTCCATACGCAATATTTTCTGCCACACGGTCTCAGTGCCATCATACGTCATGCCCGAATAGTGCACCGGGACTCCCTCGGAGTAGGTGACGATGTGAGGAGCCGTGATGTACTCTAGGTCAATGCCGCGGGCATTGAGTAGCTTTCTAAGATGGGTGGTCTTGTGCTTAAAGAGCGGGCTACCTTGTAGGAACCCTCCGAAACATAGAATCCTTTTTCCCGTCATGTCTAGCGGGTGATGTGGTTTTTAACCCGCGAAGTCAGCTCTATATGTACCCCACGGTTGAAAAGTTCCACAAAACCACAAAGGTCTCAAATTTTCACGTTCAAAATGAACTCAGTGCTTTATAGCTGCGAAATCTGGTCCACACACTTGTCAAAAGGCTCAACTATCCGAAGATGACAGAGGCCGATTTTATTGCCGAATTTGCGCGCATCAAAGAGGAAATCGAAGTAGAGTACGTACATATAGAGGAATTGTTTGTAATCGATACTAATACCTTAGAGCCGAAGCCAAGACGGAGTTGAATCAGATCGAGTCCGATGTCACCAATGCCATTGCTTCGTACAGAAGTAACGTAGCAGATTTTGCAACCATGCACCCAGATCAAGTAAATGCAAAGTTTCTCGGTGAAGACTCGTTAGCTAGCTTTCAGGAGCAATTGACCCTTCTCTTTCGTAACTTCACCAGTACTTTGGAGTCTGCTGGAGGAAAAAATATCCACAAAAGCTCTATCTTCCATAATGTAACTGAAGAGTTTATCTACTTACTCTTGGCATACCAATACTTCAGAGCCGTCTCTCACGGCATATGTACGGCCGATATAGAGACAGGTCCGAAGTCTGTTCTCGTAGGCGATCGGCTCAGCTTAATAATGCTTCCGAAAACAATTGCTGAGACACTACAAATATCTACTCTAGATTATTCAGACTACTTGATGGCATTGTTGAGGTTAACCGACACCATAGTAGAGTTCACCACCAGCTGTATAATCAAGACGTCGATTTCAAGTGATGGAAGCGAAAAGAGTAAAATTCCCTTTACCATAAGTGTGTTGAATCTGAAGGTATTGACCAAAACTCTCCAGGGCTTCCAGCTTTTGGATCTCAAAAACGACCGTATAAGGAGAAAGTTCGATGGTCTCAAGTATAATGTCAAAAAAGTGAATGAAATTGTTTACGATCTTTCCTTGAGAGGATTGATAATTAAAGACTATGAGCTTAATTAGGTATAATATATAATCTACGAGTCTGTTCCGGCGCTGGAATCCGACCTCAACTTCTTTTTGGCAACGGAATCCTGAGTACTACTTCTCTTCTTTGATTCTTTTTCGGGAGCAGCTTCCGAAGCCTCTTCTTTCTTCGTAGGAACACTGGTATCTTTATGAGGAGCTCCATTTTCGGGGTAATCTACGCTATCACCAGTTTCTTCAGCATCCAAATCAATCACCTGCTTCTCTTTAGTACCTTTAGTATCTACATTACTATCCTGGTTATCTTCAATAGCATGGACATGTTCACTACTGTCTTGATGCTCTTGAGTTTTTTCATACTGTGATTTCTCAATTGTCTCATTCGAAGTTTCAATGGTCTTTCCAGCAGAGGTAGAGTCAATCTCCTTAGCTTCTGTGAAGCTGTTAGTAGCAGTAGACCCTGCATCTTGTACTTCCACGGCTTCAGTCATTTCGACATTATTCTGATCATCTTTAGAAATAGCTCCTTCTGAAACACCTTTTTCATTTATGTCCTGCTTTGAAGCTTTACTTTCTCCAGTCGCTTGAGTGGCTTCAGTCACATTAGTCAGGTCATTAACTTGACTACTCTGCTTCTGAGTTGAAGTCTCTATACGAGCATCAGATCCGTTTGCGTCAGCCTGAACGGTTTCGGTGTTGGTCTCAGATGGTTCTTTTTGTCCGTTGGCGTCAGTCTCCGTTTCTTCAGCTATTACTTCAATGGGATTCGGCGTGCGTAACTGCTCCTGCTCCTTTTGCTGCTTTTCCTCAATAACAGTCTTCACATACTCATTGTACAACTTGGGCTGATCGACCAAGATCTTCTCGATATCCTTTTTGAAATGCTTCAATAAATCAGTTGCAAAAGGAAATATATCTCTCTTAGCGATTTTCTTGACCTTTCCACCCGGAGAATCAGTTTGGCTGGTTTGAGTTATTGGATGCTCGAGAGCTTTGTTGAAGTAAAGGTATATCTTCACGAAGATTCCTACTATGGTATCGTCAATAAGAGAGGTTGGCCCAAATCCATTATTGAACTTCTTCATATCATTGACTGCGTACAAAAAGCACAAATGGGCTTCAAGGTCTTTGGGGATACCTTTGGTCTGAAGAATTTCAATAATGGCTTTGGAGTTGAGCATAAACGTCTGATACGAAAGAGAATTCATAAACGTTTCAAAGAACGTAAAGCTGACGTTGCTGCCTATATCAAGTGAGGATCTAATGATCTTACATATCGAAGAACACAAGATTTCCCACGCGGTATAGAGATCGATCATGGTCGAGTTCGATCTTCTAAGCTTGGGCAACATCGAAACAAGACTAATAAGGTCGTTTCTTTCCGTAAGAAGCTGGATATAGAACTTGGAGTACTGGAACGTATAGAAGAAATGTTTTCCAGGACGTTCGTTTTCCGGTTTCCATATCAGCACCAATGTTTTACTGGTAGCCTTGAGCGAGATAAACGAGCTGAGCTGGTCTAAAGCTTCGTCGATCTTGCCGAAATCGTCATAAAGAATCTTGGCAAGTCTGAACCTAGGCTTGTGGTGCCAGTTCTTCTTGTCAAAACTATCGACTTTTTTTAAAGCAGCCACTATAAAATCACAGAAAACATCTTTATCTTCAGAAGCCTTGAGACTATTGGAATCTGAGCCATTAGCAACACCCAAAACACTATCTGTCTTAGGCTCCAAGCTTGAATTTTCAGCATCAACCTCATTTGAATCAGAACTTTCCTTCCTTTCTGACTCTTTAGTTTCTACATTAGTTTCGATTTCTTCAGCAGTTTCTGGTTCTTTACTTTCATTGGCAGTTTCTGATTCATGAACTTCTGGTGACTTTGATATATCTCCATTTTCTTCATTATCCTTGAGATAAGGGGAAAGAACTTGGAGATTCAACCCCGGAATACTATTCAAAAAGTGTACACCTTCGTCAAACGAAATCTTGCCCAGTTTGTAGTACTTATAGATCATCGACACCATCATATAATGTGGCTCAATAATATGATCTCCGCTCATTACACAGTCTTTGGTCAAGTTAGCAGCTTCTAGAAGAGTGTCAAGGACCTCACGAGGTTCTCTTCCGAGTTTTCGCTGGATCTTTGCTAGATAGTAATAGTTTGTCCACTCACGAGGCTTAGACTTGATAGCAAGATGGAGCGACTGCTGGATAAGCTTGAGGCAGAGATGGAGTGAAATACAGCTCGTCAGAACATTGAGAAATGCTGCACCCGAGGGTTTTCGGATAAACCGAGGCTGGCTCTGGACCTTGAAAGCATGCATGCTCATGGGCTCCATACAAGCACTGTACATTTCCTTAGCAAAGGACGACATCAAGTTGCCTATAATAGGTTTTATGAGGTCCTTGGATGCGTTTGGAACACTAAGAGTGCCGTTGATTGCCATGAGATAGCAGAGCAACGATTTGCGCTGGAGATTGGCAGTTCCTACTTTTCTATCGGCCACAGTCAATTTGTCAGAAGTCCAGATCAAATCGTCTTCTACCAAAAACCCGTACGCCTGGCCCAAAAGGTACCAGCTCTCTATACGATTGGTGCAGTGGATCAAGTCGTTTTTGAGCAACATGATTATCTGCTCCAATTCTACAGCTCTACTCTGCATGTTCTTTTTCCTTACCTTGTAAGTAGTGAACACCAAAAGACCCTCGAGATAGTAGAGTCCGTTTTGGACGATCTCGCTGAGCTTCTGGGTTTTAGAGGGCGTGGCAGAAGAGGGTTCTAGCGGGTCAAGGTCCAAGCGAAGAAGACCATGGAAAGCATCTTTCATGAGTCGAGGAGTGAGTTTGGTGACTTCAAAAAAGTACTCGAATATAGAATCATTACGGCTCAAAACGTCAGATTCCTCGAAGTTCGGGTCCCCTACTACCTCATAGAGATCGTCAATGAGCGCCTTTGTATCGTGTTTAGGTATACTGACCAAAGGATTCTTTTTGAAACAAAGCGGAAGAACAAACCGAGAAAGCTCTACAGTGGTGTCGAAATCCAATGGCTGCTTCACGGCAGTCATGTGGTCTTCGGGAGTGAACGAATCAACGCTGATTTTGTAGTGGAACCGACACGATATGATCTGCACAAGCTCCTTATCGATAAACGTAGAAGCAGGAAAAGCTCCAAGCATTTCTTGGGCCATACGAAGAAAACGGCCGGACGAATATGAACAGAGTTTTCGCGGGCCCATATTATAGTGTAGCACCGAAATAAGCCCAGGAAGACTAGAAAGACCATCCAAGTTATTCTCCTTTTTAATGCCATTGCCATTAATTTCAGTAATTTCCTCTTGGGCCTCCATTTTAATGTGAGCCTTTTCTGCATTCATTTCCATTGCTGCTTTATAGTAGATCACCATCACACAAATGGTGCTTACAAAAATGTTCTTTAAAGTGTCCCCAGCAGATGAAGACCGGCTCTGAACAGAAACCTTGGTGCTCGACATATAGGCCGCTTCTTCGTTTATACAATAGACAAAGAAGAGCTCGACAAAGCGTACCAATTTCTGTAATGTTGTGGCCACCAGAGGCCCTGATTTGGGCAACTTCCAGCCGATAGTGCTCAAACTATCCAAGTAGGTATTGAGAATATCGCCGTAGAATCCAAGGATAGTAAGCAAGGTGGACTGGCGCACAGCCGGCTCGAGTTTAGCGTAGTCTGAATGCGTAAAAAAGGCTTCTATAAACTCCAAGACTCTTTCCAAACCATACTGGAAACTCTCGATCTTTTTGGACCCGAGGTAGTATATGAAAAGCACGTTCCAGAGACTGAGTTTCAAATCTACAGGCGAGTTATTAAGAAACGTTTTGATCGACTGCAACGCTTCCTTGTCGATATCAGCCTGCGAATCGTCAATAAGAATCCCTTCCAACAAAGCTATAGCTTCATTGTTGTTTTCAGTCGCCTCAGAGTATATTATTCGTGAGAACATCAGCATAACCGACGTGGTCGTGAGCTGTGATTTAATCACCTTCACATTAATCGAGGTTATGTTTTCGTAATTGGGCAATGCTACGTCCAATTCAAACGAGCTAAACCCGATATATTCAAGCAATTCGGTGATTTTTGCCATAATTATATCGGAATTGGCCCAGTTGAGGTTCTGGGCCTGTTCAAGCGAGATATCACACCACCGTGCCCGACACTCTACATCGAAAAGAAGCTTTTCAAGGCCTTTAAAGTTACTTTCTGCAGCATTTATACCTTCTTTTCTTCTTTGTAGCTCGTACGACGTTAATTGATAGTAGGCTTTCCAGCGACTGAGCTTATCTTTTATCCTCATTAGCTCAAAACTCAGGTTGTTAATTTGACTTTTTGTCTTGCTCCACTTTTTGGGAAGCTGGGAAAAGGCGCTGCTTATCTGGGTTTTAAGTGTGATGTACGTGTCTACTAAGATCTCCCGGATCGCTAACGCAATGACTACATTATTCACCACCTCCAGAAAACTTGCTGGCTGCGAAATCCGCATATTTTCCAAGAGAAACGTATCAAACTGATACACCCATTCTTTTACCTGGGTATAGAGCGGAAGAGGCCATTTCGTGTCGGCCACCAAGCACACTAATTCTGAGCTAGAATTAATTTCAATAATACCGAGAAGCCGCCTAAGTATACTGCTCTTGATATCTTCGTAATGGAGCTGTTTCTGGTTGAGTTCCAAGAGAAAGTCTCGAATATTTGTCTTTGTTTCGACGGATTCAAGCTTCGGTATGTTTTCAGAAGTATCTGCTACGAGCTTAGAGCCGAAATTGTTTAGAACTTCTATAAGCTTGAGTCTCTCGTCGTCTGTACTTTTCTCAGATGAGTTTTGGCCCTGTACAAGCGCCTTGGTGTGAGTTCTGGCGTCCCAATCGGTGACTACATCAACAAAATCTCGCACATATACTGGTGCAGCTGCCGTAGGATCAAAGTATACTTCGATCATGTTGCCTATTGAGAAGTTAGGCGAGACATTAGCGAGGTGTTTGCTGAGAGAATCGATAAAGAGCTTGATTTCGTAGAAATAATCCTGCGTGAGATCGATTTCGGGCGTATCTGTTTCCGATCTAGCCAATCTTTTGGATGAACGTTGTGCAATACGCATGAGTTTGGTAGTTTCGGGACTTTCTTCCTTCTCTTCTTTGGTATCTTTTGGCGTTTCCTCTTCTATTTCTGCTGGAACCTCTTCCATCACGACATCTTCTACGTCGTTTTCCTTATTTATCTCATCCTTGGCATCCTCAAACATCTCTTCATCTTCGTTATCGCTGACATTGTCAATTTCTCCTACATTAAACTTAATTTGCTCAATGGGATCTTCGGTAAGCAAGTAGGGTTCCACATACTTGAGCTTGTTTTTTCCTATATCTTCGAGTTTCTCGTCATCTTGTATAGTTTTTAGCTCATTATTGACACTGCTAATAATATTAGACCAGCTTAACGAGACTTCATCTGCTTTGATTCCTATTTCTACTTGTCTTTTGGAGTTTGCAGACTCCACTTGACGTCCAAACTCCGCCTTTATCGGCTCAAGATAAAAGTACGTTGAGTCTAGCTTCTTAAGCCTTGTCTTCAACACTTCTGTTTCATTTTGACTCATTTGTCGTACGCTCAAAAGCCCGTTGAGTAAATTGTACAGCTTTTTTATTGAACCATTTAGAGGCAATAATCCCATTAAATCGTCGCTTTCAACAGCACCGCTAAGAGAATATTCCAACGTGAACTTGGCCAATCTAAAAACTCCCAAGTACATGAATATCTCGTATAAATGCTCCAAGAGCTTTTCATCTCCCTCCTGATAGAACAAACAGATACAGAAATCGTCAATCAAAGTGTAGAATAAGTCTCTGTACTTTTCCGAGACCGTGTGTATTTTGACCTCTTCCTTCTTGGCATTGTCTATCTTCATTAGTTGTGCTAGGATCTCTTTTTCTGGCTGTTTGGCTTCTGCTTTCAAGATGTTTAAGTACAAAAATCCTCGGTTTCGAAACACCAAAAAGCGCAATGTTTTGATATTGGGACTCAAATACGTAAGCTCGTCCGGAATAGTGTTCTGTGACCCCTTTTGAAGGCCTCGGACAAAGTCTTCTTCTTCGTGATAATGGTTGGAAAGGATCTCAAGCTTGAACAATTCGTCATACCGCTTGTAGGCTTCGACCAACTGGCCCGATTTTTGCAATCCAAGTGCCTCTTGGTATATTTTGAACGCCTGTTCCACCTGGAGCTCTCGCGAGTGCTCCTCTTCAAGATCTTCCTTGGAAACGGTCGGATCTTCCGTGAGATTAAGTGGTACGAACGAAGACTTATGTTAGTATTGAGACAAAACTGAAATCGAAGGATGTATAACACTAAGGGGTACTGTATAATACTGATAAAGTAACAAATAGTGTGAAAATCACCAAATTGGTAGAAATGACTGTGCTGAGTAGCCGTAACCAACCCAATAAGTTATTCATGACATCATCATTACGATTTTTCCTTCGGTATTTAAGTTGATTTGACTTTCTTGACGGAACAATGGCTCCATGATGTGTTATAGCTCCAGAGAACTTCGTAATGGGTACTTACCATGCCTGTTGGTCTTGAAGAACCAGGTGGTGCTGGAGACTAACAAAAGTAAGTTGATGTTGTGTCACGTGAGACCATCGTGAACGGTACGGGAGTGCATACAGTGCATGGTATACCAGATCTTTGCAGCCAGAATTGAGCATGGGAGATTGTAGCAGTGGTGGGTAAATATATTGATGAGTGGTATGTGCTGTCGAATTGGGTGATGCTAGTGATAATTTACATGTGAGGTAAATGTTTCAGTAAATGTACGAATTTCGAGATACTGGCATTAGCTCTACAGTACTAATAGATTGTAATTTTATTAGACAATATTATTAGATTGTATTAGTATATAATTATATGATTGTATGATGTAATATTCATTAATTTGATTAGTTAGTTGACCATTATTAGTTCTATATCTATAGCCGTCATATTTCTGTTTCGTCCCTTGAGTCCAGTATAGAAGAATCTATCTCCTTCCCTACACTGTCTTCATCGGTGTGTGCCAATTTTTCCGCCTTTTCTTCAGCCAAAATTCTTCTTCCCATGCGCAAATACCATATAAGGTGAGAAGTGAAAATACCCATTTCAAGTGCCAACACTATGGCGTACAATACCATACTCATGATATCCATGGTTCCAAACACAATACTCAATAACGAAAGCAATGCACCCATGGAATCCATGGACAAAAACACAAAGTTGATTCCCACCACTCTTCCTTGACGTTTGGCCAATTCAAAGTATGGAGGAATTAACCCGATAGCCAAAAGAACCGAAGCAATTATACCAAATATGAGCATTGGCCAGTGTTTTCCGTTTCTGTAGACAGGTCTCAACCAAAGAATGAACCCGATTTCCAAGCCTATAGTCAAAAGCACGAACGAAGCCAAGCTTAGCACGAGTTTCTTTCTTGAGATTTGGTATGGTGGATAGTACAAGGTTTGGCCCCACGAAACAAGACAGAAGAAGGTGAATAGTTGAGGTTGGATTCTCAAAGGGATGGAGCCATCGATACCAAAGAAGTATATCGAGAATGGAACTCCACTAGCGGCCCATAAGAACATCATAGTTGGTGGTAAGCCTTCGCAATTTTTCACCTTGTAGTTCCGAATAATCTGGGGTACGAGCTGGATACACCAGAACACCGTTCCCATTGTTCCTAGAACATTTTCAGCCACTGAGTTGTACATTGCGATATTAAGGTATGCTATGGTATGCTATATGGATGAATTATGCTTGGATCATTCCTTAGAAGGGGGTGAGGAAGGATTTATATATCGTTCTGCCATCAAATGTGGTTTGGTCACTGCGCAAATTTTTTTGCGAGCCGCCTGAATTGCGCGTATGTGGGACCCACCTTCTGCAATAGGAAGGTTGAGGAGCCGGTCCATATCTAAGCACAGGGTCTTTAACAACCGCAAAAGAGCTATAGCCTATGCTAACTACATTGGGGTCGTCAATGCGAGTCTATTCTGAGTCACTATACTGAAAGCCAAAGTTGGATTCTTCTTCTTGTAGAGCTTCTTGCTCCAGAGGGTCTAGACGCGTTGCGCTGAACTGAGACTGGTCGGAATTTTCTTTTTGCGAAGAGGTGCTTGAGATTTGCGCCCCATCACCAGGTGACAATGCCACATCGGAGGTATGCGACGGTTGGACATTCTCAATTGAGGCACCTGGGTCGTATACGAGGTTGCCGGAGTCATCGAGCTTAAAGAACTCGTCAGGAAGTTGATCGTCATCCAATTCGAAATCGTTATGTTGCACGTCGCTCTCCACAGCGCTCGTGAGGTTTGCTGCCTCCGCATTTCCGCCCCTTTTTTCGTGATTTGCGCTTGCGTCCACAGCGCGGGAATTTGCGCTTTCCCATTTTGCGCTTCCGCTGGCGTTCGCGCCCGCGCTGTCAAAATTTGACATCGCCTCGAAATTTGCATCCAAATTTGCGTCCACTTCTTCGATACTTTCAGGACTAACCAGACTCCTTTTCCTTGGTGATACCTGCTCCTCCATCAAATTCTCATCAGCGTTTTGCGCAGATTTCATAAAAAAGCCACCTTCTGGAATCGCGTCGTCGCTCTCGTAGCTCTCTCTATTGCATCCACCCTCCTCATGCTCTTGCGGTTCTGAGGGCTCCACAAAAAACCCTCCGGGCTCTATGGACGAGTTTTTATCAAAACCGCCATCTCCAGTAAAGTATTGTGGCTCGGAAGACTCTACAATAAACCCACCGGGCTCTATGGATGACTCTATACCGGAAACTTCTGGCTCTTTAGTGGAGTCTCGACTGAACATCACTCCCGAAGGATATCCTTCACCGGGCTCCACAGTAGAGTCTCTTGTAAACCCACCCGATTCAAGCTCGGCGTTGGTGATATCTGCACTTTTATCATGAAACTCGGCAGGACTCACTGAGTCTACTAATTCCGGCTGTCTATTGCGCCTTTTCGTTTCTGTAGGCTCTTCCCCAGCAAAGAACCCTCCTTCTTCGACTTCGCTTCCCGAAGTATCGTCATACACACTGTACTGGTCGGACTCCAGATTCAGCGAAGCGTCATCTTGGGCTTCTTCGTTGTCATCTTTTGGCTCTTTTGGCTCTTTTTTGGGTAGCTCCGATTCCTCGCCAACCTTACCATGCCTGCTATTTAATCTAGACTCTATACGTAACTTGGTCAACAAGAATTTCCAGTGCTTCAACGAATTGATCCTGACCATGTTTCGAAGCTTTTCTTGCTCTTCTTCTTTAAGCGCTTCTAACACCACCAACATAGCTTCCTCGTACTGCTGGTCCACCACCACACCGCCTTCTCTCGCTGCTGGAGTCCGTCCAATTCCCTTCACCACCTTAGCCTGTTTGCCGAAATCAAACGCTACTACAGCTTTGGCGTAGTCTATATCTAGTATAGAACGTGCGGCATACTCCACCATCTTCATAGGATACTCCTCTGAGCACTCTACTAGCACACCGCCCTCAGGCATCATCGTTTTGGTGTACACGTCGATATTACCGTAGGCGTTCTTGGGCACCTTTCCATCTACAATTGGAGGCGCAATATACATCTGGGTTTGAAACTCGGCATAGAGTCGGGTTTGCAGGTCGTCTTCATCTTCATCGTCTTGTTCCACTGCTTTATCCTTTTTCTCCTTCATTTTTAGTGGCTGGACACCCACCTTAAGCACCCGTCCTCGCATGTACCACGCTTTGGCGGACCTCACTACATGGACATGAGACCGCTTGTACACGGGAATCACTGCCGCGCTGCCTTTCTTGGTTTTGGGGCGGAATGTTCCGCATTTACTGGTAGAATCTTTAGGATAAATCACTTCGTTGAGCTTCAACTGCGATTCTAACGCATAAAGCGGATGGTTATTGTAGTCTGCGATATTGTTGGGCATACCTTCTGCTAAGTCACGATCATAGAACTCCTTTGACTCGAGAATATCAAGACGGCTGGTTTTTCTGCCGGTGGACAATCCCCGAAGAAGCTTCTCGTACCATTCGTGGCCCTCTTCTGACCGGTAAGAAATGCGTTTTTTCACGGTTTTGGCGTTGTAGTACTGGGTGTATCTACGAGTAACATCCTTGACGTTGCCACGACGGTCATAAGCTAGTACATATGTGGCTTGGTTGCGTGGTTCGCTCATGGGAGGCTCGAACTTGGACTTGTTGCGCATGGGGGTGGTTTCTAGCACCCGCAACACCACCGGATCTATACTGATCCACCTTTTGGAATACTTATTCCATACTTCTGCCCAGAAAACGGGAAAAGCCGAGTCTTCGAGGTCGTCTGTTTCTGTCTTTACTGCTGTAGGCTTGCTACGAAGATTTTGCAAGAGCTGTCTTCGGCCAGAAACTTCTTCTTTCACGTCAAAAGTATTCAGTACTTCTTTAGACATAGAGGCTTCCTGTTCATTTGTTTTCGTTTTTGGATCTCGGGTTATACTGGTAAAGTCAGGAGGCTGGAGAGAAAACACCAACCGGGCATTTAAGCCTAGTCCTCGCAACAAACACACAAATCCTTGCGCGCCAACGTCTCTAGTGCCTCTCAATTCCGATATCAAGTGCCTGAACTTGTCCAAGGTGAGGTTGCGAAGCCGTCTGGGCTGGTTTTGGCCAAGCTCGCCCCAGTTTTTGCGCTTTATGCCTTCTCCACTGGCACGAAACCGCGATCCGTACACCCTCAACACCTTCTGGAGACCGTCCAAGAACCTCCTTGACCGCACTGTAGTGAGAACCTGCTCGTCCCGGTCTTGGTGGAGCAATTGGAGCGTCGATGGCGCCACAAGAGCCTTCAATTGCTCGGCTAGAAGGGTATCGTTGCACCACCTATTGCGTATTGCGCCATGCACGGCCATCAATGCCACACAGTACTGGTGCATATGGCGTCGCTGGACCCGTTCTTCCTTCGATATGGTTGTCACTCGCTTTTTGGACGCTGCAGCCGGTGCTGAATGTGCTATCGATATGGTGAACTCGTTCTGCGGGGCGGAATTCTGGAGAGACACCTCTTTTGGCTCAAGATCCACATTCTCGAAATCACTATCGTCATCATCGTTATCCTTATTACTCCTCTGCAAGTCTACGTCTTCGAAATCGTCCGAATCGTCCGAGTCCACCTCGACTACTTCGCCCGCTCCCGGCCCCGCCGTTCGCCCCACTTTAAAACCAGCACCATCATTGGATTCAAACGCTCGCGCCCGTTCCAACGATGCCCTTTTTGACCATACTTCCCCGTTAATACCGGCTCTGAATGGGCTTGCTCTTTGCGCTCGAGGTTGCTTGTGCTCCGGCGCATTTGCACCCAGCACGCCGTCACTTACCTCAATTACGTCTTCGGCACCACCACGTCGCCGCCTTTTGCGTTCTCCACCACCAACTTCCTTCAACTCCCTCTTTATCATCTCTTTATACCGTTCATCCATACCGCTTCCCCGTACTTTGCATCTCTCATCGCGATTTTTCAGTAGCGCGCTAAATCGAAATTTCCGTGCATCAACTTGATCGACTACACCACAACTAGACACAGAAATATGCACAAAGGGGACCATATGTAGTCATGATACACACACAGCTACGCCTACACGCCCTACGACTACCGTGGACTCGAACCATTCGACGTTTTACGGCCTCTACACCGAATTTGGTGCCTCCTCGGCCTTCCTCTCTCTCCAGTCTCATCAACGACAATTACGCTCAACGGGCACTAGATCGGTCCCACCGGTCGTTATTGGCGCATCTCAGACGCTCGCAAGACCGTTACGGGGCCTCTGAAACCGCTCTCAGCCTCAATCTTGCGAATTTGCTTGTGGCTGTCCAGAACGATGTCCAAAACGGCTCCCTCAATATCCGCCTAAAGACCCCTCTTCCTACCAAGAAACAACACATGCTCGAGCCACTAGTGTTCGTGCACATACTTCTACTACATCAAATAGCGAATAAGAACAACTACGACCCCCAAGTCTTGCCGTTTTTAAGCAGCCTTATCACTAAACTCACCAAAGCTAAAACCGCAAAAACCAAAGACCAAGAAACCACCAAAACCACTGACGAAACCACAAATAATACCACCGAATCTTCTTCTATTGACGCTGCTGCATTTATTAATACATTAGTAATGTCTTCACCTCCTCCCTCACCGTCCCTCGTCCAAGCTCTCCATGCATTCCTGCTCATTTCAGCCAAGTACTTCCACTCAAACTACACCCAAAAACACCTCTCGGCGTGGATTCTTTCCATCACAGCACCGTCAGTGCGACTAAGCTGCGAGCACCTACGCAACCACGTCCAAATACCCCCGTTTGTGCTCGCAGATGTTCTTCTTCGGACCCCCATGTCTAAACAAGACCTCGAGCTCCAGCTTGATTTATGGACCCAATTTCGCAAACAAATTGTCACAGCATTCACACATAGACCCCTGCACCTCAAGGCTATCATCTCCAACCTCTTTTTCTACCATATTGTCTACGATTCCCATTCTTTGCCTGAACTTGTCACTTCAGTCTTTGGGTTTTTGGCCAGCCCAAGGGCTGGCTGCACTATAAAAGAACTCGGCGTCCCGTTCTTAAATCGTATCATATGGGATATAGGATGCAGCTCTACTATCAGAACCTCTGCTGCCAGCATGAAAAGTGTAGTTAAAGCGCAGGAAATGTTGGTCAGCTACGTGGCGATGCAAGGCTCCGAAAAGGCCGAAAAGTCAAAGAAAGTCCACCAAAAATTGGATTTGAAGGCTCACATGGGCGTAGTATTGGCTATACATACTATGTCGCCAGATAAAGCGGCACAGCTCATGCTGGTGGCCGAAAGACGATTCTTTGTTTCAGACCAAACGGTAGGTTCCAAGGATATGACAGCATATAACATCACCAAAACGTTCCTAGCATCGAATCCACAGCAATTGGTCGAAACCTTCAATAACTATGCTGTGGAAAACTCGCATTCGTCGGTGCTTTGGCTCAGTTTCATAAAGAGACTAGCCCAATTGGGACTATTATCCCAAACAAGATCGCTCAAAATCGTAGCAGAGCTAGTAAAACTCAAGACTAAAGTCATAGTTAGCAAGGATATTATTTCGCTACTCATTAGACCCATCAAGGGCCTCAAAAGTCTCGATACATTCATTTCTAGCATTTCTGCCATTGGCCCGCATTTCGTCACCGCCCACTCCTCCTCTATATTGCCCAAATACTTGACCATGCTCTACCAGAATCACGGCTCGAATAACTTGGCAGAGAACTACTATAGCTGGGATAATAAACCCACAATGAAAGTGGCTGGAACATACAAAGGATTTCCTTCCGTAGAGGCATACGCCCGCCACGTCTACTACAATTGCATCAAAAAGAAAACCCCAAGAGTCATTGGCACCATGCTACAAGGCGAATCCATAATAGCTCCTCAGGGAGTATACGATCTCTATCAGAAGGAATTGAAAACCCATATGGCCTCGCCTGACCTGGGCTGTATTTTGGCATTGATCAGAGCCTCCATGAAACCTTCGGCCACTGAAACTTGTATAATGTGGGGCAACCTCTATGCTCCCCAGATCGCTATCCACGAGTTTGCAGCTCATGTTAAGCATGACCTCAATGATACCAAGAATATTGTTCCGGACGACAATCTCTGGCAAAACTATATAAGGATGCTCGTAAAGTATGAGTACGTTTATGAGCTTTCGGAGATTATGCACTGGTGGGAAAGACTTCACTTTAATCCGAAATATTCTACTTTGAAGTTGCTCTTGGCCAGCTTGCCTGTGGATCACACCAAACGGTACATCAGTCACATTGAAAAGCTAAGAAAGGATAGTATTCAAGGGATTGAGCCTAACGATAGAGGAGCATGGAACTGGCCCACAATTGAGGAGGTAGAAGCGTACAAACTAAAACACTATCTTAACTAGTAGGAAAATGGGATGGAAAGTTATAGAGTAATGTACATAGCATAGAATATAGAATATAGCCTATTATACGAATCATAAACATGTATAATACTATACCTTAATAACTTATCATTCATGTCAACAATACACTGATTGCAATGTACGAGTTCAGAAGTGAGGACAAAGGTAATTCACAAGCAATACCTTTCCTCCACTCAATTGGTTCAAGAATAATACATATCCCTTTTGATCTTCTTGCAGCTCGGTATTTGTATTGGACGGCTCATGACTTGTTCAATTGCTTAGCAGTACTTACCTGTTATGTCCAAGGAAAGATCTTAACTGATAAGTGGATATCCGACCTTCACGATCTCCAAAACCGAGTTTAAAAGAAGTTAGCTGGTTTACCTGGAACCGTTTAAGATGGTAGTCTCATATCAGGGGAGCGTAATCTATTTAGTAGCGTAGATTCTTTCAACCCAGCATTGGCCAACAGAGATAGATACATTTCATTTTTCGCAGCCAATTTTGGCTTGTTGGCTCTCTGGTATAAATTGACTTGCGTGTCCAAAATCTGGCACAAAATTTTACGGCACCTTTTGGCGGGACCTATTTCGATGTTTTTGGTTAGCCTTTGATCAAAAGGCTTCACAATGAGCCTCGAAACGGTTGACTGCCACGGCTTCAAGTTTTCTTCCCCAACCAATTTAACGTTTGTGCCATGCACAGGGCTCAAAATCCCTAATTGAAGTACTTTACTTATCAGCGCATAGTACATGCATGCATGTCGCATCGAATTATTCCGAAATTTCGCAATAATTCATTTCTAAGATAACTAGAGGGATCACAGCATGCACCATTGAGACGTAGTCAAGACGTTGCGGATCACAAAGGGCTTCTAAGTCTATAAGTACTGGCTTCCGCTTCTCAACGTAGCTTTTCTTTCATCAGTAAGCTACCGCATCCAATATGGTTTCAAACAAAAGCGCTTTGATGGCTATGGCCCTAAGCATGGCAGTCAACGGTATTGCGATCCCATCGCCTGAAGACATGGAAAATGTCAAGAGAGGTGACAGCAGAGTTTTCCTGTTGGACTTTAGTGCAACCCAAGGCCCAGCTCGTAGGAGCAGGATCAGCAAAAGAGGTACACCTGAAGCAGAATTTTTTGGCCAGCACTATCAAAACTATCTGTATTACGTTATTGATCTTGTTATCGGATCTCAAAAAGATCCTGTTCAGGTTACTCTTGACACAGGTAGTTCCGATCTTTGGGTTGTCTCAAAGGGCGTTGATTGTGCACGTTATGGGTCATCCCCAAGAGCTGATTGTGTGAGTGGCGGTACTTTTGACCCGACAAAATCCTCCACTTGGAAAGACCTTCATGAGGATTTATTTGCTATGTATGCTGATGGCACCTATGGTTCCGGTACTTTTGGAACAGACAGTGTTGGTTTGTCCAATGGTCCAACTCTTTCTAACTTCCAATTTGGACTTGCCGCGAATGACAGTGCTGGACTTGGTTTCTTGGGTCTTGGAAAGGAAATTGGAGAGTTCCCTGTTATGGAGTCTCACCCAGCTTACCCTAACTTTCCTCAAGCCATGAAGGACCAGGGCTTTATCAACAAAGTTGCCTATTCGCTTTACTTCAACGAGCCAAGTACCAAGTCTGGCAGTATTATCTTTGGCGGGTATGATTCTGAAAAGTACTCTGGATCATTGGTGAAACTTCCTATAGCAGTGGCAAATGATTATAGCTCTGTTTTGTCGGTGAACCTTGACTCGACAACCACCGCAGGCGGAAAAACAGTCAGTATCCCGCCGGCTTTGTCTTCTTTTCTGTTAGACACGGGTGCCGACGGTATACTCGTCCCACAAGATGTGTATGATGCTGTCACTGCTGAGATGGAAGGATCCAACGGTAAGTATGCATGTGACCAAGGTTCCAAGGTATTGAAATTTAACTTCGATGGGGTTTCAATTGCTGTTCCTTACTCAAATTTGGTCCAACAAGCCTATGACGATCAGGGAGATTATTTGGGTTATTGTTATCTTTCTTTGTATCCAGGTTGGACTGTCTTGGGACACGGCTTTTTAAGATCTGCCTATGCTCTCATTGATCTCCAAGACAATTACGTATCTCTTGCCCAGGTGAAGTACAGCAACAGTACAAACCTTATTTCTCTTTAGAAAAGGCCGTCCTATATAATATTATCAGATACATATTACATGAAGTTGGATGTCATGGTACGTTTCAAACCTTAGAAATATACATTAAGTGACTTTCTATGTAATCTGCCGAAAATGTCAATATACACAGAAGACAAGTTTTAGTCCGGAAATAGGGCTTTTAATAAAGGATGAGTAATTAATTATACTGAAATGAAAAGGAATAAACTAGCAAGAGAATAATCTCTTTCTCTCTATTGAGTATGCTAGAGTCATAACCATTGTGGGATACATGATAGAAGGTGGTATGAAGTGTCGAAGGGGATATCACATCCAGAGCATGTTGAGTGCTCTTATTCGGTAGTTCTTGTGTAACTGAAATAAAAGCTAAAAGTAGGGTCCAAAAATTTGAAAACAAGCAGACAAATAATTAAAAAGCCCAGAACGAATTAACCTAATGGAAACGAGAGAGGCTGTGAGTCTCTGAGCTGAATCAAAAAGATTAGAAATTCGTAAGTCATCGATAAATTCGAAATCAGTCCGGTTTTCATCGTTGCATCCAAATTACACAACACAAACGATCGCTGAATCAGAAATGAATCTAGTGAAATATCCCAATTTGTCTTTGGCAATATAAGATTTTATCCATTCAGTGAATAAACGATAGACTCATCTTTCCAGGCTAAGAATGAGACTCTTCAACAATACTAGGCTGTAAGATTTCTTGACTTAAGATGAGAACAACACCCCAAGTCACTGCATTGTTTCATCGTTGTAACTGTTGGACTGTGAATTGCCTTGCTTCTTGCAAATACGAATTAAACAGCAACAAACTCCAAAGAAGACAGAAATTTCATTAAATGCCAGGTATTTTGCACCCAAAACAAAGGTGCCTGTATGCACACCCAAGTATTCGAATGCAACATGTTCAGTGCAACAAGCTTAGTGCAACACATCTGCCACTAATTACCACATTACAATGCTAGGATTTCTGCCAGAAAAGTGGGTAGCTCCTTATTCAGTTGCACCCATACTTATCCGCATCTCTTGTACCTACAATAGAAATATCTCTCTCACTCTCTTCAACTGACATCGTGCCTTTTTGCACCCGCGCAGTTCAACGTGGACCACAAAACGCCAACGGTTAGTCAGCGTTCTTCTCATCCCCTACACCATGACTAGATACAACAGTCCGATACATGTACATGTACATGTACATATCCCAATACAATTCCTGCTATTTCCTCTCATGCACTTCCCTCTCCCTCCTTCCGTGTCCCTCCCGGCTTCCCGGCGGTCGTAGCCTCGGCCCCTCTCCGCCAATCACAGTCCGTTCTTCCGGCGCGCGGTTTTTCATCACCGATCAAACCCGATCGTATAAATACCCCAGCTTTACCGCCAACTCCACACCGCCCAACACTGTCACACAATGTTAAGATTCAGCAGCACCCCACTCAAGAGCCAATTAAGAGGGTTCTCCACCCGCTCTGCCTTGCTCAAGTCGACCAGAATCGAAAGCGATGCTTTCGGTGAAATCGAAGTCGATGCCTCCAAGTACTACGGTGCTCAAACCGCCAGATCAAAGCACAACTTCAAGATTGGAGGCCCAGCCGCCCGCATGCCATTGCCAGTGGTTCATGCTTTCGGTGTGTTGAAGAAATCTGCCGCCATTGTCAACGAAAAATTGGGTGCTTTGGACCCAAAGATCTCCAAAGCCATCCAACAGGCCGCTACCGAAGTGGCCGAGGGGAAGTTGGACGACCACTTTCCTTTGGTTGTTTTCCAAACCGGTTCCGGTACCCAATCCAACATGAACGCCAACGAAGTCATTTCCAACAGAGCCATTGAAATCTTGGGCGGCGAAATGGGTTCCAAGAAGCCAGTCCACCCTAACGACCACTGTAACATGTCCCAGTCTTCCAACGATACTTTCCCTACTGTGATGCACATTGCTGCTGTCACCGAAATCACCCGCTCGTTGATTCCTGAATTGACCAAGTTGCGTGACTCCTTGCAAAAGAAGTCCGAGGAGTTCAAAGACATCATCAAGATCGGTAGAACTCACTTGCAAGACGCCACTCCTTTGACTTTGGGCCAAGAATTCTCCGGTTATGTCCAGCAACTCACCAACGGTATCGAAAGAGTCGAAAAGACCTTGCCTAACTTGCAGTTCTTGGCTCAAGGTGGTACTGCTGTCGGTACTGGATTGAACACCAGAAAGGGATTCGACGTCAAGATCGCCGAACAAGTGTCCGAATTGACCGGCTTGCCTTTCAAGACCGCTCCTAACAAGTTCGAAGCCTTGGCTGCCCACGACGCCATTGTCGAAGCCTCCGGTGCCTTGAACACCGTTGCCGTTTCCTTGTTCAAGATCGCCAACGATATCAGATACTTGGGTTCCGGCCCAAGATGTGGTTACGGAGAATTGTCCTTGCCAGAAAACGAACCTGGTTCGTCCATTATGCCTGGTAAGGTCAACCCTACCCAGAACGAAGCCTTGACCATGGTGGCAGCCCAAGTTTTCGGTAACCACTCTGCCATCACCTTCGCCGGTGCTTCCGGACAATTCGAATTGAACGTTTTCAAGCCTGTCATGATCGCCAACTTGTTGTCTTCCATCAGACTTATTGCCGATGGTTGTGCTTCTTTCAGAGAACACTGTGTTGACGGTATCCAAGCCAACGTCGACAAGATCGAAAAGACTTTGCACGAATCTTTGATGTTGGTTACTGCTTTGAACCCAAAGATCGGTTACGACGCTGCGTCTAAGACCGCCAAGAACGCCCACAAGAAGGGTTTGACCTTGAAGCAATCTGCTTTGGAATTGGGTGTCTTGACTGAAGCCGAATTCGACGAATGGGTCAGACCTGAAAAGATGATTGGTCCAAAGGACTAATTATAACACTATTTAAGTACACACATTAATACACTATTTAACGAATTAGGAAACAAAAGTAGATTACAATAGAATTAATCATTAGAGTAAATTCACTTGAAAAAGCGAAAATGTAATGAAATCCTCACTAAACACCCACTTCATTTGTTTCTACACACACTCTTCACTTGTTTCTCTTTCTTCCTCCTCTTTTTCTCCTTATTGATCACTTCGTGACTTCCATATTCTTTCTCATATGAAGTCGTGTGCGGCCTAACAGTGTTGATAAATTGATTCGTAGACACATTAACCAAGTATTGGCGCATGACCTTGTCCAGCATCTTAGAACGGGTAAAAAAGAAGGGACAAGTACCTATCAAACCACAGACATCGCCCAATTCACAAAATGTCACCAATAACTTGAAGTTTCCTCCAAGCTCCACGGGTGAAAGAGTAGTTGATCCGGTAGTTGCAAGGCTCAAGGAAAAACGGAGACTTGAAAAGGAAGAAAAGGAACGTAAAGCAAGAGAATTAAAAGGCTTGCCGCCCAAAAAAGCCAAGCCAGCTCCCAAAACAACCACTAAGTCCAATGCCGCCACTAATAGGGCCTCGACCGCAAAGGCTGGTATAAGAAACGGGGCTATTTCAAGACAAAACATACTCAATGGCGCTCCTAATGGTAATTATGGCACTTCCAATGCGCCACCTGCCAAGAAGATGAGCTTCAACGATTTAATGAAACGGGCCTCCAAAATCGACCACTCGAAACTCTCGATTTCGTACCAATCCAAGACCAAATCGCCTGAATCCAAAACAAAATCCCCCGAAGCAACGAAGGCCAAACCACTTGGAAACAGTCAAAGAGCCAGTTCTGCGCCGGCTGAGCTCAAAAAGGCGGCAAAAGTCCCTCAACGACCAGTACCACAGCGACCAGTCCCTCGTAATAATATCACCTCATCGGCACGAGATAGAAAACCCAATTTACCACCACCTACAACTTCTCGTGCGCCCATACCTATTCGTAAACCTTCTTCGCAGCTAGAAAGTAAGCTCAAGTCCAAAAAAGTCAGACCAAATACCAGTAGTCAGATCGCCAAAAATGGCCCAACCCATGACGATTATAATAGCTACGACGACGAAGAAGATTCTCTAGATTCGTTTATCGAATCGGATGACGAAGAAGAAGAGCTTCGCAGACAAAAATCGGCCGCAGACTACGACAGAGACGAGATATGGGCCATATTCAACAGAGGGAAAAAGAGGTCGTACTACGAACAGTACGATGACTATGATTCTGATAGCATGGAAGCCACTGGTGCCGAGATTTTAGAGGAAGAAAACAGGTCGAGGCGGAACGCCGAAATCGAAGATAGACGGGAGTTGGAAGAGGAAAGGCGCCGCGCCGCTCAGAAGTTAGCGAGAAAAAACCGCTAAACGACGACAAAAAACTATCAATGGTTTACGCCAAGGTCATTTTGGAGACTACGAACTACCAAAGGCGCACTGCAGTCACTGTGACTGCTCTTATTTATTCTCTATTGTTAATTCTCTGGTCTCAGGTTTATACCCTTATAGACCAAGACATAGCTAGCATAACATTTAATTCTTGAAATAGTTGTAGACCAGAATACCAATAACTTATAATTTGTCTACTTATCTGCTCTTCATCTCTCTTTGTCAACATATGCTCTCCGTTTCTTGTTTTTCATCTGTCTCTTGATATCCTCTTCTCTATTTTTGATTACATAAGCGGCCTCACTGATGAGCACGATGAGCACTATGACAGAATCATTGCCGGGAGAACTCAATGGGCAGCGATCAAAATGAAGATGTAGGTGGTCTGGAGGTGCAGGAGTCCTCTCGCAGCACCAATATCAAGAATCGGTTGCAGTCCATAATATACGACCTGCAGTTTGTACAAGCCTTTGCGGCGCAGCATCAGTTCCCACTAGTTTCCAACGAACGATGCGGCCCATGGTACGTGCCCAGCTCCAATACTACCGAGACATCCTACTTCAAGTCTACAGATGGACATGTCAACGAATGGCAGTTTTCCATGCGCCGGCTCAATCTCCATCTCCTTCCAATTTTGGGTGCAAATGGCGGAATGATAAGCGTGGACTCCACCAGAAGAGGCAAGCTAATTCCGGATTCTCTACTGAAAACCATTCCAATATGGTGTGCAGTGCTCAACTGTATACTATTCCAATCACGCCCTTATCCAAAACAGTATGCCAGTCTTGCACAGGACAATTGGTTCCGATCTCCTGAGTATATTACAGACGATGAGCATCGCCAAATTGTGCAAAAGATTCCCGAGTTTGTAGAGCAAGTCACGAAACTCGGGCTTATTTCCAGAGACCGTGTTGTGGCCGGTCTTGGAGGACAGTGTAAGCCACTAATTCCCAGCTGGAGCTACCCAAAAATCGAATGTGCTGGGACCATCACCTCAGTGCCCCAGCCAAGCTACGTCGATGTCTCCGATTCTGAGGCTCTACATATCATTTGCTTGACTGCTTCTGTGCAAGTGAGGCATGGAGAAGCTACTATGGCCATCCCTAGTAGTTCTAGTACCACTACCTGGGATTATATCCAAGGTTCCGGCGATGATCATGAATTATGGGCTACAAAAGATATATGTGGGGGCCGTTTAGATCCTTCGTTCTTCTGGAACCACATCTACACGCAAGTTCTGATTATCGATCCGGCTACAAAGTACATTCGAAATAGCATAGATGAGCATCTCTTACTAGAACGCATAAATAATTTAGGCTCGGAACAAGACCCTAGCGAGCCGCATCTCACCATTACGCATGTCAAAAATGCCCGATCCGATACAGGGATGGCCTTTGGAAAACTAGCTTCCAATATTGCATACTCCACACTAGTGAACCGGTTTCCCAGTACCAAAAGTATTGTTGTGTTGAGTGAAAAATATCGTATTATCGATATTCCAGAACAGTCTTTCGCAATACATCATTTCTCCACTCCCAACACAAAAAAAGGTTCCAAGGCGCTTCGGCATATTTTTCCGGACCTAGTTCCCGCGTTGGATCCGCAGGGGCTACTAGTATTGTGCGAGACAGGCACTGATCTAAGCGTAGGTCTCGTGGTTTTGCTTCTATGTAAGCTGTACGATACCGACTGGAATCAATGCAACAATACCAATATAGACAAAAACTTGGTCAAGCAACACTTGGGTCAGGTCTCCAACTTGACCAAAGTGAATCCTAGCAGAAATACTCTCCAAAGTATCAACGAGTACTTGATACGAGCGGACTAGACAAATAGCATCTAATAAACATACAAGAGACAAATGGCAATAGAATCAATATATTACATGTACGTAAGATCTATATGGGGTCTAATACAGTTCTTGGACATCATGGGTGCAAAAAAGAAATGCTCCACGGCAGGTTCGAACTGTCGACCTTCAGATGACACAACAAATGTTATGAGACTGACGCTCTGCCAACTGAGCTAGTGAAGCGATTTCTGAATAAACTTTTTTCGATGCACCTTATGACGCGATTGTCACGTGGGAGGAATTGCTGCAAAATTCTCCTTCTCTAGTCAATTAGAACGATGTTGGAGGCATGTCAAGTTCAAGTGTAAACCGCTGGCAATTACTTCCAATTTCTAGAGTAGCTTTATATGGGTTGGGTAGATTCGCAGTCACTGGTAGCTTCACATACCCATCACCTCTTTTTCTCTAAGGAGCTACTATCCCCAGGGATCGCAAGTCCTCTAACAGAGATAGCGTAGGCACGAATACCAATACTTGGCTTGAAAGCAGCTGAAGTACTATTTGATTTCTGAACCGAGAGAGGTTTAAATCTTGGAGTATTGGGTTTTTAAATACCTCGGGAGCTTTCCTCCACGCCGTCTCCTACGCATTACCAGATGCCTGCAGTAGGCAATGATAAGAATGGAAATACATTGACATGAGACAGAATGCTGATAGAGCACATACTATAAAATAAACTAAACAATTGTGTGTTGTAAAGCTAATCGTTATAAGTCGGTTATATTAGTTTGACCTAGATTAGATTACCTGACTAGGCTTAAAATTTCTTGCCAGTTTTAGCTCACTGTAATTATTCCGAGCATTTTTGTATTTTTTTTGCAATCCCTTCTCGAAACTCTGTTTGGTACCAATACTTTTCAGTACTTGTACGGCTCTAATAGCAAATAGAACAATTACTTGAGTTATCAATTAAGCTTAGATGGGTATAGCTCGAGTTGTTTTTTCATTCAGATTACTTCTAATCACTCAACAAAACACCCTGAGACGACCTATCTTTCTCAGAAAGCCAAGTACACGTAATCTTTCGGCCTATTATTAGTAGGGCTCAAAAGGTAACATATAGAAGTGATCTACAATTATTTTGTTCCAGCACTGAACCGCAGCTTCTAGTGCTCTACTCTTGTATTCTATTATATTTACACCCACCCAATCAAGCTACTCTTGACAGAATCACCTCTTCCAACTGTTCAGACAATTTCGATATCTGGAGCTGTTTTTCGACAGTTTCCGCAACCGATCTGAGGGTCCGAACCTTGTCTTCCAAAATCACTACTCTAGTTCCATTTTGCTCTAGTATCCTGTACAGCAAATCTTTGGCCAATAGACATTCCTCTACACTGTGCGGCAGACAGATCTTAGCTAAATGTGACTCTTGGAATTGGTTAAGGCCACATTCTTTGACCAAATGGTTGATTGACAAGGCTTTGAGCAGTCTCGAAATACCCTGGATTGCCGAAATATACGTCAATTTCCCCCGGCTCTGGTCGCCCGTCAGGTATAGCAAGTCAGTTTGTTCACCGGTGAACGATTCCGTCACAAAGTCTAGTTTGTGCTTGCTAAACTGCTCGAATACATGGACTATCAATACCAACTTTTCTTTGTATGAGCCGTGGTTGATCACAGCACTGAGTGAGTTGAGTCTGAAACGATTCAACTGCTTGAATTGCCGCACTTCTCTACGTTTTTGAGACTCCTGTTCTCTCAACTTATCGAAACTTACGGTACTGGAATGGATACTGCTGGATCTCGAGGCATTGCGGTCAATTTCCTGCGACAAACTGGCCGAAAGCGATGCGATAAAGAAGGACAATTCTTTTTTAAGGGCATTTCCAGAGCCTATTTCAAGGTACTGGCGAATATTGGTCAACTTCATGAGCCCATTAAGAATATAAAGCATCGAAATTTCTTGTCTTTCCAACAAGCTTATGAGTAAATTTGAATCGGGATCGTTTCCAAAATCAGGCATTCGTATTCCTTTGGACGAATCCTCCTGTATTTGCAAGTAGAGCGGCTCATAGACACTGAGACTCAAGTTGGGGAAACCAAGCAACACTGAGAAGTAGATAGCGGCCTTGGAATTATACTGGGTTTTATTTGTTTCCAATGAAACTGCTACCAAGTTGAATGCCGTGTAACGGTAGTAGTTGATGAGATCAACCAAATCGACCCCGGAGCTTTTGACTATATCGATACCCAATTGGGCATGTATAATCCCTTTTTCTACAAACGACACTACCAAGCCGGATTCTCCTACAATGTAGGCCACGCGAAGAAACTGCGAAAGAAGCGGGAACCACATCGTAGAGCTTTCGAGAAGCAAGTTAGGACATATCTGATCAAAATACTGCAACATAGCAAGCTGAATAGGTTGCAAGTAGGTGGGATTGGCTAGCATGTCGCCGAGCTGATCCA
This sequence comes from Suhomyces xylopsoci, assembly GCA_030568675.1. Lineage (NCBI taxonomy): Eukaryota > Fungi > Ascomycota > Pichiomycetes > Serinales > Debaryomycetaceae > Suhomyces > Suhomyces xylopsoci. Next base: position 611,436 of record JAJMGM010000001.1, read on the forward strand.
TGATCAAAAGTTCCAAAGAATCGATCAAAAAGTCACAAAATACCTGCAGCAAGAAGTCCGAGTGGTGCTTTCGAGACTGCACCGAAACCAAGTACTTGGACACCACAAGTTGTTTGGAGCCCAAGAATTGGGTTACCAAGTCAACATAATCGCCATAAAGCTTTGCTAGCTTGAGCGATAAACTCACCAGGCTGGCCCTGAGCGGCTCGTCGTACGGGATATCTTCGAGAAAGTTTTCGGCAAAATACGTCTTGAACTGAACCAAGTAAGATCCCAATGACTTAAGTGAGATGAGCCAAAGTACATGGTGGCCGTCCAATTTGTTTTTGCCTAGTAATGATATTCTTTCGTAGAAATATTCCTGGAGATTATTGATTTTGTAGCTGAACTCGTCGGGCTTCAATGGCCCTTGGAGCACCAACCCGTCACGTTGTTTTAAGCATTCTCGCACAATGGCGTCCACCAAGGTGCCCAGCTCATCTTCTGAGATGGGATCCGGCGTGGTCTGCGTGATGTCCAAGCCCATATCGCTAGAGAAGAGCCTCCAACTGGCTGCGACCCAAGTTGGTTTTGGTGCGAGAGGCCAGATCGGGCTGCGCACGCATTTGCTGATGGAGCTGCGCACGCCGCTAGAAGTCTTAAGACTAGCAAGCCAAAGAGAGAGAGAGGTTATAGGAGGATGTCGGGGTCTTCGAGGTCGCTAATACGGGCGCTCGAGTCAGTTTTCATAGAGTGGGACTCCACGCATGGCCACGTCCTGGAAAAAGAGCCGTTGCCCGAGCTGGTGCTCCAGGTGATCAGGTCGTTCCATGCACGGCACAATACGCTCCAGATCATCCAGCAATCCACCAGCATTCACGAACAACTATTCAGCATCTACAATACCCATATCAAGCCCACGTCCGATTTGGAGCGCGAGATCTGCTTCGCTGCGATTTTGAGCCAAATGGTGGGCGTGCTAACCAAGCACGAAATCGATGTGTGGCTCCACACCTATCTCAAGCCTGCGATCGACAGTGCCGGATACGACATGAAGTTTGTGACTCAAGCGCGAGATTTTTTGCGGGCAGTAATGGCTGCAGACCCCGAGTGCAACGACCCAGAACTCACCAAGTACAGGCACGACGTAGAAACCCATGTGGTGGACGTATTGGTGCAGCTCCATCTCGGTAAGGAATCTGCGTGGGGCGAATACTGCGAGCTCGCGGTGCGTGGGGCGAATAACACGCAGGCACACCTCGAGCGCCTCAGGTACGCCAAAGCCAACTGTTTCCTGTTGATAAAAGAGTATACCGAACACAAGCCGGTGGTGTGTTTCGAGATCCTAGACACCTATATCCATCTGGTGGACGTGAGACTAGAAACCATCACCTTGCTTGCCGTGTTGGTGGCGCCGCCCGACGTGGACGGTGCGCGCCATTTGCTGCAAACTCCGTTGTGGGGCTCCCTCTTGCAGTGTCTCCTCTACGACTGCAGCGACGCCGTGGTGACCGCGGCGTTACCGCTCGCGACCATGGTCGTGCCGCACCTCGCCACTACCACTGGGGCTAGTGGCGACGTGTCGCGCGTGCCTGAATTGTTCGCCATTTTCTACCGAGTCTTGGTGTGGGACCACATGGACCTAGGCGCACAGGCTCTGCACTACAAGGGCAGCTGGGCGATTAGCCCGCCCGACCTGTCCAGTGAGCTGGTAAGTGGGCTTGTATACCATGGTGTAGACTACAAGTATTTTGCCACGATATTGTACGGGATGTTTCCGTTCAATTTCCGTGCGTTCACCAGGTCGCCAACTGAGTACCTCAAAAAGTATCGGCCCAACCTCATAGATGCCACTGCGCACAACCAGATTGCGGTAGCGAAGACAAAAGAACTACTTCGCGCGCTTATCGTGCATCCCAAGTTCATAGATGTGGATGAGTGCGACTTGCAAGACGAGACAAAAGATCCTGTTGAGTGGATGCGAAACGGGTCACCAGAGCAGCCAAGCGCCGAACAAATCGGAGTTGCGTGTTTTTCGCTCAACCCCGAGATCTTGGCCACCGCGAGCGAGCGCGACTCGCGCCACCTGTCGCTGGGTAACTCCCGCCACAAGGCACCAAAGCCATCCAACTATGGCCGAAAGATGTCGGTGATTCCCACCGAGTTGGTGATCGAGCCGCAGTCGATCCAGTTCAAAGACGTCCAGTTTAATCGCGGCGCGTCATCTATCCACGAGCCTACTCTCCCCATTTCGCCCGAACAGCTGGAGCCATTGGTGGAGTTGTTTGACACCCACGAGTCACTCTTTGGTCCAGGGCCGCGGCCTCGCTCTAGGTCGCGCAACGAGTCCATCCCTGAGATTACCGCTGCCGTCAAACTTGCAGACAAACACAAGCACGAGCTTCTTATTAACAAGCTATCGTCGCCCACCACGTCGCTCGACACCGCGCCTGTGCACAAAGACTCGATCGCCAGCCCGGGCGGCTCGGTGCTATCGTCAGAAAAGACAGAAGTAGGAACGTCGCTCGATTTCTACCAGCGAGAGCTCTTGCTCCTCAAGAACGAGCTCGAGTTTTCCAGCTACATGAAGCACTTGAACAAGTTTCGGTACATCCAGGCGAAAAACCAGTCGTCCAACCCATCTGCACCATACACCGATGGTCACCTCGAAGTGCTACGGGAACTCAACCAGACCTTGCACCAAACGGTGGATCTGCTTAGGCAGCAGCTTGAAACCGTCCAGCGCGAGTCGAGCGCCACGCACGCCGACCTTGTGGCCAAGCTTGTGGCGCTACAAAACGAAAACCACGAGTTGGCGCGCGCTATCGAGGACGCACGCCACGAGAAGTCGGTCGCAACAACAAACCTAGCGGACTTGGAGGAGGTGGTTTCTCGCCAGAACTTCGAGGTGGGCCGGCTCCGTACGCTTGTGAGTGATTTGGAGCACCAAATGGATCTCCTCAAGCAACAGCCGCAACAAGAAACTCCGCGCCAGTCGCGTTCTCCGCTGCCCGCAGGCTCGCCCCAAGACCAGAAGTTGTTGCGTCTCACTACCGAGACGCGCCGCTTGGGTGCGGAAAATGCACAACTTCTACAAGAGTTGACCCAACTCAAAGACACATTGGACTCTACTATCGACAACTACGAGAAAAAGCTCGCTTCGTCTAAACTAGATCTCAGTGAAAACCTCCATTCGTTTGGACTCCTGTACGAAAAGAAGATCAACGAGCTCTCTACGACGGTGCTCAAATACGAAGCGTTGCTTGAAGAAAAAAACGCGCGCTTGATCCAATTGTTGGCGTCCAAACCAATCTCCATTCCTGTAACACCCGAGTATGCTGGCAGCCATTACCAAGAATCGAGACCGCACGGTTCGCATCTGTCACCAGGACTAGTAGAAGCCAACAAAACGGGGTCGAATACCTCGACTGAGTCTTTAAAAGTATCGTCTCCCCCACCACAAAACTCGTACTTCCCGCAATTTTCGCAGCCAGCGCCTTCGCCAGGTCGCATCACGCCGGTTCTGGCAGCCCCAATTGTCAGAGGACGCGGGGGATACCAAAAGAGATCGAAGAAACTAATGTAAGTAATGATTCACGAATGCAAATAGTAAAAAAAATGAATGTAGAATTGTATAAACTGATTATCTGTTCTTTATTTATTGCAGCCATCACAAAAACTCACATCACTTTGTGCCATAAAGCTCGGTTCCTTCCTATTTTTCGCTCGGTGACTTTTCGCGGGGATTTCGCAGCCACCGTGGCCAAAACTGGCCGAGCAAAGCCTGCCAGCAGCTAGACCAACCATTGCTCCAAAGCCGCCAAATCCACACCCACTCCAGTCAACTCCCTTCACCACCCACTTACCCGTGTCTTTCTTCCAAACCGCCTGCTGCTACTCCACAACAACACAAACTCATCTGCACCCTTGACGCGTGCTTCACGTGACCCAAGCCCGAAGTAAACCGTCGATCTCTTATTTTCACTTCCTCTCCTCTCAAGCCTAACAAGACCAAGAAGAGTAAATGTCCCAGCTCAGAAAACGTGGCGCAGGCTCGAAGAAGCCTTCGACATCTCCATCGCGTTTGGCCGAAGAAGACGATTTGCTTGAAAAATCAGCTTCTTTCAACCCTACTTATGGCAAGGAACCTGAATACAAGTACTGGTTCGGGTTGGCATTGGTGACCACCTTTGCTGCCTATGTCAGATTCGTCAATATCGGCGTTCCCGACAAAGTGGTGTTTGACGAGGTCCACTTTGGTAAGTTTGCATCATACTACTTGCAAGGAACCTACTTTTTCGATCTCCACCCTCCCTTTGCCAAATTACTTATAGCCGCAGTAGGATGGCTCGTAGGCTACGACGGTGCGTTCAAATTCGAAACCATTGGCGAATCCTACACTGCCAACAAAGTTCCCTACATTGCCTACAGATCGCTCCTGGCCCTCCAAGGTACATTGGTCATCCCAATCATGTACTTGACCATGAAATCCCTCAACTTTTCAGTGGCTGCTTGTTTGTTTGCCAGTGTGATTGTCTGTTTTGACAACGCGCACGTGATCGACTCGAGGTTGATTCTTTTGGATGCAACTTTGGCACTTGCCGTGGCCTTGACCATCTTCTCATACACCAAGTTTTCGACCTACCGCAAGCAGCCTTTCGGCTACAAGTGGTGGAAGTGGTTGGTGGCCACCGGGTTGTCCTTGTCGTGTGTCATGTCGACCAAGTACGTCGGTGTGTTCACGTATGTCACTATTGGTATTGCCGTGCTCCACGAGTTGTGGTACTTGCTTGACTACAAGCGTGGTTTGGGACCCATGGAGCTTTCCAAGCACTTTTTCGCTCGTTTATGGGCACTTATCATCATGCCATTTTTCATCTACTTGTTCTGGTTCTACATCCATTTTGCCATCTTGAGCAAATCGGGCCCAGGCGACTCGTTCATGAGCTCTGACTTCCAAGAAACCTTGTTGGAGTCTCCAATGGCCAAACACTCCAAGGCTGTTCATTTCTACGATATCGTTACTATCAAGCACAAGGACACTGACGCTTTCTTACACTCGCACCCATTTGAGTATCCATTGAGATACGAAGACGGCAGAATCTCGTCCAACTCGCAACAAGTCACCTGTGTGTTTGATCCTGATAGCAAAGAGCCAGAAGACGTTAATAACCACTGGGAAATCTTACCCGAAATCCATACTGGGTCTCCTTCCGATGTCTACACCAATGATGTTATTAGATTGAGACACATTGGAACCGGCGGATACTTGTTGGCCCACGACGTGGCATCTCCTCTTAAGCCAACCAACGAAGAATTCACTGTGGTTTTCAATGAAACTGCTGTAGAAAGATTCAACGAGACGTTGTTCAGACTTCGCTACTCGTCGCCCACATCCAAAGACGCCCGCAAACAAGTCAAAACCAAAGCCACCAATCTCAAGTTCTTGCATGTCGATACCGTGGTCGCCATGTGGACTCACGACGACGAGCACTTGCCGCAATGGGGCTTTGGACACCAGGAAGTCAGTGGTAACAAGAAGGTCCAAGACAAAGACAACACCTGGTTTATTGACGATATTATCAACCTAGCACCAGATGACAAGAGAAGAGAGTACGTTCCAAAGAAGGTCACCAAGATCCCATTCTTGAAAAAGTGGTGGGAGTTGCAGGGCTTGATGTTCCACCACAACAACCAGTTGTCGTCCGAGCACCCGTTCGCTTCGCAGCCTGACTCGTGGCCATTGGCACTTTCGGGTGTTTCTTTCTGGAACGACAACGACGAGCGTAAGCAAATCTTCTTTGTAGGTAACGTCATTGGGTTCTGGTTGGAAGTGTGCTTCTTGGCCATCTACCTTGGGCTTTTGTTGGCTGACCAGGTCACAAGAAGAAGAAACTTACATTTATTGAACAACAGAGCCAGATCCAAGTTGTACAACACCCTAGGATTCCTCTTTGCTGGCTGGGCTGCCCATTACTTCCCCTTCTTCTTGATGAACCGTCAAAAGTTCTTGCACCACTACTTGCCAGCCCACTTGATTGCTGCGTTGTTCTCTGGCGGATTGGTTGAGTTCATTTTGACTGACAACGCCAACGATGGAAAAGCCAAGGGTGTGCACAAACGCAAGCTCACTGCCGTGGTGTTGGCCTGTTCAGCAGGAATCGTGTGGTTTTTCTTTTACTTCCGTCCTCTCACCTACGGTGATATCAGCTTGAGTCCGGAAGAAATCACCAAGAGACAATGGTTAGATATCAACTTACACTACGCCAAGTAAAAAGACAATGAACAAACACCTCATGAACTTTCAAAGTTATGAAAGTCATCAAGTATATAGTATGAAACTAAACAAAAATATTAAAAAACTGTACCAGAAAACGATTTATCCAAATCTAAGCTAAAGAAAACAATAAACTACTAGTACGTTTGTGAATAGAAGAGCAACCTCATTATTTCTCGTACATTCATGGTCGAAACATATGTGTAATCTTGCAATCGCTGAATTAAAAACTATTCATTAGACGAATAACACTTGAAGTTCGGTCGACTATGGTATCTACATTAATCTAGAAGTATATTCCGTCATATCCGCCAGAGAGTTGGTATTACCCAAGATGTTACCTATAAAGCAAATTATATTAACACAGTATTCTCGATCATTAATACATGTATCTACATTTTCTATTCTTTAATTCTCACCTTTCTCGTGCTCTTTTGACAACTCCTTAGTTCCTGTCGCACGTTCTTTTTTCTGTCTACGCCGTGCGTCGCTAATCTGCGAAGCCCAAATCAATCCCGAGAACTTATCAGTACAGATCTACCTCCCGATGTCGCTCAAATCGTTCTTGGTATCTTTAAAGAACTCTCTTGATGAGAAGGCTCCGTTCAGATTCGTAGCAGGTAACCAATCTGCTGATTTGGACTCGGTCGTAAGTGCCCTTTCTTTCGCCTACCTCGATCATCGCACCAACCCTTCTTCGTCCACAGTACCGTTGATCAACATTCCCCGGAACGACCTCAAGTTAAGAAGAGATATAGTGACACTTCTCAATTCCCATTCCATCACCAGTGACTTGTTGTACTTCCCTGACGACTTCACTCGGATCACAAATGGCCGTCCTGCTGAACTTGTCTTGGTCGATCACTGCAACCTTCAAGGAACTACATTGATCAATGCGCACCAGAGTGGAAAGTTGAAGGTGGTTTCGATCATCGATCATCATGCTGATGAGAACGTGTTTCTCGATGCTAACCCCAGGATTATTACACCCTCTGGTTCATGTTCTTCCTTAGTCTACAACTACTTTGCCAAATCCAATGATTTGAGCAATGAATCTGAAATCGTCCTGTTATTATTGGCTCCTTTACTTATTGATACGTCTAATATGTCGCAGAAGGTGGAGTCGCACGATACCGAAGCCTTTGCTGCCTACAAGAAAACCCTTACATCTATCCCGGCATTGGGTGCGCAGGCCGAATCTGTTGTGTCTGATCAGACCGCTGCTTTTCAACAGTACTATGACTACATAAAGTCATGCAAAAAAGACTTGTCTGGTTTTTCATTAGCCGAAATTCTTCGTAAGGATTATAAGCAGTTCGAGTTCTCTTCGGGCGACGTGGTGGGCTTTAGTTCTATTGGTAAACTGATCAAGTGGGTGTTGTCGAATTTTGACAATATCCAACAGACTTTCTCCGATACACTCAAGGAGCTCGGAGTTGATCTCTTGATTATCACCTCGTCGTATTCCCAAAAGGAATCCAGGCAGTACACTAGAGAATTGGCCTATTACTACGAAGATACCAGCAATGCCAGATTCAACGCCTTGGGAGCCGCAGCCACCGCACCCCTTGAGCTCAATGACAATGTTTATCAGCGCGAGAAGGTGGAAGACAAAATCGCCAAACTCTCAGGCGAAAAGCACGTTTTCAGAGTTTACAACCAAGCAAAGTTAACTGCCTCAAGAAAGCAAGTGGTTCCAGCCATCAAAGAGATTTTGGAGAGCAACTAGTTGACACAGAGATAACTCACGTCAAACGTCTGGTTGGCCATTTGGTGCTGCCTGGCACCTGAAGGTAGTTTGTGGTTGGTATCAATTAGTCTCTGAACTAGCTGTTCCATTATTTCGGGATAGGTGATGGCCAATGTCTCATAGTCGTCTCCCACGTCTTCGCTCTGACTACGGTACAAAATCTTCATGGATTCGTGGAGCAACAGCTCGCCCACCGTGACTTCTAGCCCCAACCCCACAACCCACATGATCCACCACTTTCCTGCATGCTGGAACTTGAACCTGCGCGTGGCTAGCGAGTTGATCTTGTCGAGGATCGAGTTATGTACGAACAAATACGACGAATAGTTCTCAGTATGGTTGTCATACTGTAATTGTAGCTGCCACTTGTTGAGGCGACATGTATTTTGATGCACCTCTCCCAAACTTTCCTTGCACAGCGCACACCTCACTATTTTTTCTACCGCCTCGAGGGCCTCATTCGCATCCACTAGTAAGTAGTGGCTACCGACGAGCACGGTGTGGGAGTTGGGAGGCGTCAACATTCCACGGTAGTCTTTCATGGAGCTTGTATTGTTGGTGGGCTTGTGACAGTGCCAGAAATCCATCATCTCGTACCAAAACTCCGACGGCATATCCATATACTTGTAGTGCTCGCTGTGAATTAGCGGGGCGCTGCATGAATTGCAGTTGAATGTGTGCTTTGGCAAGTCATTGAGCATTCCGCTGCTCCATTTAGTTACATTCTGCTTCATAAAAGAGGTCTGGGCTGAAGAGGCTCGCACTTTTAAGCCCATCGCTATACACCCTTCGCCTGCGTTCTTGATGCTGGCAAGCTTACTGTCTGCATCAACCTCGATAGGTAAGCGAACATTGTAGTTCTTGGCTTGGGTGCTGACAGCCAACCGGTCTCCCGATGTATTCACACCAGTCAATTCTGCCACGCTCTGGCCATCAACATCCACCACAACTGCTAACGATCCTATCTGCCCGAGGTACTCGCTACTGGACATGTCTGGTGTTGCATCTCATCTCATTCTCTCCAGATCTGCTATAATAAGTGCGTTGTATGCAGGAGAGAACATCCCAATCTACTTGACAGATAATATCTGTAGAGATCAGTGTGGTAGATTAGATCGACGGTAAAAAAAACCCTGGATAACACCCCTTCGCCTTTTGCATATTGTGACTAGGCTAATATTCATACGTTCTTTCCATTATGCATGTTTTTCTACTCTTTTGACTACTCTTTTGGCTATTCTATTTGCTCTCTTGCAGCCATATTGATTACATGCAGTACCTAAACTACTACGCGAGACAGTTAAATCAACGCGTCCTAAATAGAAGACATCAATGGACTTAGAAGACACGTTAGGGCTTGGTCAGGCCCATGCCGAAGCAGAACAAGAAACTGCAGACGATGTTCTTGGGCTCGATACGCAAATCAAATTGAGCACAAGAGCCAAAATCGCCAAAGTGGACAACCAGAGAATCTTCCATCCGCACACGGGTCTCAATTATATCACCAAGAATCATCAAAGGTTGATACGTAGTATCAATAAAAACGATAAAAACTTTGAAAAATCCCGAAACAAAGTGTCCAAGAGTGCCAAGTATGACCATGAGTATAACAATTTGACCTTAGTGCTCCAGTTCTACCAGTTGTGGTGCCATGGGCTCTTCCCCAAAGCCAAATTCAAAGACTGTATACAATTGATACGAAACTTGGCACCCAGGTCAGCACAACTAAGGATCTATAGAAGAGAGTTGCTAGATCAAGAGTTGAATAAGCTACGCAGAGAAAAAGGTATCATGGTGCCTGAAGAGCCACAAGAACAGGAAGGTGACGCACAGGAAGCACCAGCAGATGCACCAGATAATGATGAAGACGATTGGAGCTTTATGAATATCGGCAATGGGCTTTTTGTGGGCGAAGACGATAGGGGTGCAGAGCAAGAAAACGAGCCTATAGACAACCAGACCACAGACAACCAGACCACAGACAAACAGACCATAGAAAACGAGTCGGCAGAAAACGAGCCCATTGACAGAGAGGGTGAGCAAGCGACAGTTACCCAAGTGCAAAATGAAGTAGAGTCAGATGATCCGTTCTCAGACGACGATGACGATCTCATTCTTGGTGCGGCAACGCAGAACCAACTAGATCAAGCCGAACAGGAGCTACAAGAGCTACAAACGCACGATCAGGACGATGCGCACGAGCTCGAGCTTATGAGAGAATTCAATTGATATATACCTTACGTAAAACACTGGTGTTTTCAAAGATTTGAGAGATGGTTTCCTGCGAGTGCGCGGCCACAGCCAGACGGTTAAAGCCCGCAATCAAGTAGCCCCCGCTGCGCAAGTAGATATCCAAGATCTTGGCGCGCTTATCGGTGGATTTGTTCACGTACTTGGTAGTGTGGCGGTATATAGGCATGATGAACCCACTGTTGTAGAGCGATGTCTGCTTGGGGTTCCTGTAGCGAATGCCAAACTCCGAGGTGTACGCGTGGTAGTGGATGGAGTTTTCGAAATTGAGCGACAGGTGCTTGGACCCATGGATGCCGATGATACGCGTCATGAACTCGTTATCGTAGGCCGGGTTTTTGGTGACTTTGTTGGCGTATTTGAACTCGGCTGCATTGACTCTGGTCTCGTTAGACGGAAAGTATGCCCGTGCAATAGTGCAGGGCTCTGCGATACGTATCTCTAGAATATATACGAAATCAAGCTCGAACGCTTCGGCGATCATCTTCGTAAGCATCATGGCCGAGCTCTTAAAGCTGCCCAACTTGTAGCATCGTTCACGTAGAGCATTGGGGTCAATTGGCGGGTCTTTATGTGAGCTTACGCGCGAGAACCGAAACCGGTGATTTTGCGAATAGGGCCCGCCAGACGCATCTTTTTCAAACACCAACCGGAGGTCCAGTTTGGTGCTGGTAGCTCTGCCGAGTTTCAGTCTAAGATCGTCGAGCTCGGCGTTGTGACCGGTATCGAACGACTCGTTCTTGCGAAACCGGGCCATCACCTCTGCCAAAGGGCTGTTCAATGTGTCCACCACCTCTCTGGCGAATATATGCAACATTTTGCATTTTTCCTTGGAAAACTCGAGCGCGGGCGAGGAATCGAAAATGGACAACACTCCAATTACGTTTTTCGCAGCCATTAAGGGCACTCCGCAGTAGAACTTGATATGAGGAGCGCCTGCCACAAACGGGTTTTGGGCCGTGCGCCAGTCTTTGGAGGCATCTAGCAAGAGAAAGTACCCTTGTGACAATATAGCATGGGCGTCGATCGAGACGTGGCGCGGAATGTCGCTGAGATCCATGAGGGTGTCGACCTTGATGTACGCCTTGGTTCTGTCCAAGAGTGAGATGGAGACCCCGCTGACTCTAAAATTCTTCTTGATCAGACTCACCAATCTCTTAAACACCGCTTTCTCTTGCCAGTGCGGCTTGTCCATATACTGCTTCACTATTTTCTGGCGCGATGCCTCATTGTAGCATTCGGGTGCTTCCAAGTACCCGACGTTGTCAAAGCATGGCGGACATGGCACTCTGGAAATGTTCCATTTTCCCTGTTTTGGTCAGATATCGCACAACGAGCAAATGAAAGGTTTTACATACCTTGGAGTAAGTATCCAAAAAATGGGCTTTGGTTAAGGCGATAGCACTGATAGAGCTCTCTGCTAGTGGCGCGATGAACATAATAGGCACATTGGACTTGGACTGCTCCACATCCGACCGTGTTAGCCTTCTTTTAGTTTCCTGTCCCATTGAGTACAAACAAAACTCGCACAAATTGCACCCAAAATTCAAATATACTCGCACCAAAAAGCAAATAGTGCATCCTCACACAATAGTGAAGAGACGTTTTTTTGGTCTACACCTGTCTAATCTTTCTTTATTGCTTCTTTATTTACTACTTACTGCGCATCTTCCATGTCGACATCCTTGTCGGATTCCTTCTTAGGCCCAGCTTCCTTGTCCTCGTCGATCTTTTCCAAATCGTTGGACTTTTTGTTCTTCTCAGCAGCCTCTCTTTCCTGTCTGGACTTCTCTTCTTCCAAAGAAAGTCTCAAGGCCAACGCCAAGTCTGGATCCATGTTAGGGTCAATGATGTCACCTGAGCCAGAAGCGAACCCAAATCCGCCGGCGTCTCCGAAACCATTCATGTCTCCTCCGCCAACGTCAAATCCTCCTTCAACCATAATAGAGGACGATGCAATCACTTCGTACAACAATCTTGGTCCTGGTGGAATGGTTACAAGATGTGAGTTGTCATGGTTATTTATGATGGAATTGAATTTCTCAAGCTTGGGAGTGTTGACGTTCTCCTCTCCGAAATTTATGATGTCAATGGCTACGTTATTCTTCTTCATCTTCTTGGCCAACTTTTCAAGCTCTTTTTCGGACTCTTTGATGGGACTGCCAACAAATACTATGATTCTCTGTTGCTGAACCTTGTTCTGACGGTGCTTCAATGCCAAAGCGGCCACTTGAATACCACTGGAAAAGTGGTTTTCTCCCGACAACTTGGTGTCATGGGCGCCCGACAATATTTTACCGAAATCAGTGGTTAGAGTTGACAAGACTTGAGGTCCATTGCCTCCGTAGGCCAATAATCCCACTGTGTTTTCTGGGTTGGAATTGACTTTGTTCTGGAAAATAAATTCGGTAGCGGTGAGTTGTGCGTCGTATCTGGTCGTTAAATAATCTCCGTTTCTCATATATTCGGAGTTATCGATGGCAATCATCGTAGCTTCGAGCACCATGTTGAATATCTATATCTGAACCTGTCTATCTCGTCAAAAGATGCGCGATTCTATGCCCCAGTATCTCTTTCGGTGGCAATGGATTTCGACTTTCGTCGCTCGCGAAATTATATACAGGTCTATGATAATACTAGGTACGAACCACATCAGTGAGAGTAGGACTTAAGTTAGGGCGACGACATGGCGTATACGGAAGCCGAAAAGGCCCGAATTATCCAGAGATTCCAAGCTGACAGAGACAGGAATTTGGAGCAGATCCGCCAGGTTTCCGACAAGATATCGCGCATGGCTGAACAGAAGGTGCTTCGCAGACTCAACGGGGTGAGTGTGACACTATGGAACGTCAAAATACGGGATGTGCTAAAGGTAGAGCGGCACCACAAGCCTACGATCAAGAACTTGTTGCGTGACGTGCGAGAGTTGCAAGAGAAAGCAGTAAGTGACCTACAGTCGGATACAGACACTTCGTTTCTTGGATCATCATTGGCAGGCTCGCGCAGTGGAAGAGTAGAGAAAAAGCACCGATAAACAATAACATCAAGACCAATCAGTTAGACACGTACTGATTAGATTACTAAAACAGCACTAGAGTCTGGAAGTACTGGAAGTACTGGAAGCTTTCGAAACCCGCTCCAATAATTTCAAACGCCACAGCGCTTCGCAGCATATTGTAGAGTGTCGCAGCGTAGCGCGGCGGATCGCAGATACCAATTCCAATTGTATACTACATGTAATATAAATGTACTATTATTCACATCAAGTTTTATTCTTTTTTCTACGTATATATATTGTCATTTATCTAAGCTTCCTCAGGAATGTCTTCGTGGAAGTCTTTACCTTCTATGGTAGGCTTAATGATACCAGCTCTAATACAAAAGTCACCAAATGGTTCACCGTCATTTCTTTCCAAGCTCCATCTCTTGAAGAGAGGCTTCAAGATATCCAAGATCTCGTCCTCCTTGATAGAGTAACGGTAGATCTTGTTCAATCTTTCACCGTGGTGTCCTCCTCCCAACATCAAGTTATAAGCACCATACGCCTTACCCACCAAGGCCACTTCGGCCAACCATGGTCTGGCACACCCGTTAGGACAACCGGTCATTCTCATCACCACCGAGTCGTGTCTTAAGCCGTACTCTTCCAAGGAGTCTTCCAATTTGGTGATCAACTCAGGCAAGTAACGTTCCGATTCGGCCATGGCCAATCCACACGTTGGGAAGGCCACACATGCAGCAGACGACAATCTCAAGGCGGAGAACTCGGTGTTGTCCAACTTGTATTGAGCCATCAACGACTTGACGTGTGCCAAGTCGCTGTCTTCGATGTTGGAAATAACAAGATGCTGGTTACCGGTCAATCTGAACTCTCCAGACTTCTTCCCGTCCCTCAAGTATTCGGCAATCTTCTTAAGACCGGTCTTTTGGGGCAAGTTAGGAGTGTCTTCGATTCTTCCGTTTTCAATGAAGGCGGTGAAATGGTTGTATCCCAATTCGTCCTTGCACCAGCCGAAGAAGTCGACGTTGGAGTCGATCTTGAAGTGCTTTGGCTCTTCGAATTGATAGCCCAACAACTCTTCGACCTTCTGCTTGTAGACCTCTACTCCCAAGTCATCAATGGTATACTTGAGTCTGGCATGCTTTCTGTTGGTTCTGTCACCAAAGTCTCTTTGCACCAACATGATCTTTTCACAAACTATATGTATCTTGTCTTTGCTGACGTATCCGAACATGGAACCGGTTCTTGGGTATGTCTTCTTGTTGTTGTGAGTGGTACCCATACCTCCTCCAACCAACACGTTGAAACCAATCACCTCGTTATCTTCGACAATAGCAATCAAACCAATGTCGTGGGCATAGACGTCCACATCGTTGAATGGTGGTACGGTGATGACGACCTTGAACTTTCTAGGCAAGTAAGTGGCTCCGTAAAGTGGTTCTACGTCAGCCAAGGCGTTACCAGCAACCAAAGTCTTTTTGGTCTTAGGACCTGTCTTACGGGCTTCCCAGTTCTTGCTGTCGCCAGGCTTGTCACCATCGTCTTCACCTTGAAGCCAGATCTCGTGATATGCGGTGGTTTGAGGCAACAAATGCTCGGAAATCAACGCACCAACGGCAGAAACTTGGCCGTGGATCTTGGCATTGTGGGGCAATGCTGAGACCATCACGTTTCTGTTGACATCACCACAGGCAGCCAAAGTGTCCAACAATGCGGCGTTCATACCTCTGATGGCGGGCTTCAAGTCGTGCTTGACAACACCGTGCAATTGGTAGGTGGCTCTGGTGGTGATCTTCAAAGTACCGTTACCTCTTTCGTCAGACAATTCGTCTAACTTCAAGTACTGTTCAGGCGTAGACTTACCACCTGGCAATCTCAATCTTACCATAAATGCGTAGGCAGGTTCCAAGCCTTGGCTCTTTCTTTCGTCACGAACATCACGGTCGTCTTGCATGTAGATACCGTGGAACTTGGTCAACTGTTGGTCAACAGCACAAATAGCTCCGGTGGAAGTATCTTTCAATCCTTCGGCAATGGTACCTCTCAAGTAGTCGGAGCCAATCTTCATGTCTTCGTTGGTCAAAGGCTTTGGTTCTTCAACACCTTCGACGTTATCAACACCCAAAGCAGTCCAGATCTTTGGAAGCCATTCGTTGAAGCCAGTGTTGAATCCATCGGCATCTTGGTCATCTCCTAATCCCAAACCAGCAAGTTCGCTAGCACCGTAAAATGCAAGCTTGGCATGCAAGTCAATGGCAGGTTTGTTA
Organism: Suhomyces xylopsoci; assembly: GCA_030568675.1. NCBI lineage: Eukaryota > Fungi > Ascomycota > Pichiomycetes > Serinales > Debaryomycetaceae > Suhomyces > Suhomyces xylopsoci. The sequence continues at coordinate 626,960 of JAJMGM010000001.1, forward strand.
TAGTAGTGCTTGTCTTCTTTACGAGGCCAGTACTGAGAGTCACCCAATCCAAAGACAGAGTACTTGATGGCAGCCAAGTCGATATCGTTGGAGCTCTTCAAGGCGTCCCAGAATTGCTTACCGTTGGTTGGGAACTCACCTTGACCAGAAGTGGAAGTAACAAAGATAACGTTGGTTTCGTTGACCAAGTCTTCCATCGACAAGTCGTCCATCTGCAAAACAATAGACTTTAAGCCTCTTCCAAGAGCTTGTCTGTTGATCTTCTTGGCCACTGCTTCAGCGTTTCCTCCATCAGAAGCAAATGCAACTGTCAATGGTGGGCCCGACAAGCCCTTCAACAATTGGGAGAAAGAGTCCTGGGCAATCTTGGCTTGGGCAGAAATAATATCGGTGTTTGCGGTCTGGGTCAAGTTTCTCGACAACAATGGATCCTTGGAAGTCAAAAGCGACAACTTGTTTTCACGGTCAAGGAAATCCTTCAACTGCTTTCTCAAGTTGGACGAGTCTAACTTGAAGCATTCTTCTTCGTTTTCAAGAGTTGGGTTGTATCTGTACAAAGGCCAGTAACCAGAGTCGACAGCTTTCTTGGTTTCTTGCAAGATAGGCAAAGTGTTGTCGAATTCACTAGAGTAAGGCAAGTATGCCAACACGATAGAAGGACCGTTGAACTTTTCGGCTTCGATAAACGCCTGCAATACTTGGGTGTATGACGAGTAAATGGCAATGGAAGCAACGTAACAGTTACCATAGTTCATGGCATAAAGACCAATATCCTTTTTACGGTTGATGGCAGGAGATGGGTCAGTCTTGGACTTGTATGGTTCCGAGTCTATAACCAACATGTTGATGTTTTTACCAGAGGTAATCACACTATGGATACCAGAAGAGCCCAAATCGTACGACCAAGCATCAGAACCGATCAACCAGTTCTGGTAGACTCTGAAGTACTGTTTGAGCTCGAGAAGCTTCTTGGCAACGCTGCTTGTTTCGTCGGTTTCCAACAAGCTGATGATCTCGTCCACCAACTTATCTTCAACCTTTCTGCCTTCTCTAACTTGGACTAACCATTTGGACAAGTACTCAATCAAGTTGCTGTTGTCAATAGAATGGAAGTTGTTGGACTGAACAGCCTGGTATACCAAATCAGTCAAGGCTTTAACCTGCTCTTCTTCGTGCAAGAAAGCACCAAAACCGAACTCTGGGTTGGATTCTTCACCAATATTGGAGCTGTCGAAGTTGTTCAACACCTTCAAGTTGTCAGGAGCCACTTGTTTCAAGACCTTCAAGTAAGCTTGTTCCAATTCCCAGGCCTTGGACTTGGCCTTGGTTTCGGCATCGGCAGCTTGCTTGTTGTTCTTGGTGGTGACTTCAGTGTTGACCTTGCCAAACGACAAGTTCTGTACAGGGTTTGGCGAATTCACGTTGGCGTGCAAGTTTTCAACCGCCTGGGCGTACTTACCAGGAGCCAACAAACCGAAAGTGGAGGCCACGATCTTGGAGAAGTTTTTGAGGGTCTGGTACTTTGGATATTCGGAGAAAAAGTCCAACAACAATGGCGAAAACGACGAGTTAACAACATTGGTGGACTGGAGCAACAACGTGAGGGTTTCCACTGTGGAAGGGATGATCGACAACAACGACGATAAGTAGAATGGTTGGTACACATTGACGGTCAATAACAATAAGTTTTCTTTGGTGAAGGCTTCGATAAGTTCGTCATTCAACTGTCCCAAGTATAACACAGAGTTGACCGGCTTACTAACATTGTTAACAACTTCAAAAGGCTTGACGTCAAAGTAAGATAAGATGTCAGCCACTTCCAAGGATTGCAAGTTGTCGATCAATACATTTCCCTCGACGTTTGAGGTCTCGTTGCTCTTGAAAGTTGAAGGCGAGAAAAAATGGAACACTGATTTGTTCAATTTGGCAGCCAAATTGTATGCCAACTTGGAATATATAGAAGCTTCTTTGGCTGACTGGGAGACTAACACAGGATAGTTGAGGTCTCTCAAACTGGTAACTACGGAGTAATCAAAGTTGGTCAACTCCACATGCGAAACAACCGCTCTGGACTTGAAATTGTGCGATGAAAGGAACGGTAAGTTGGGCACCACGACGGAACCTTTGGTCAAAACGGTAACCAACTCATCTTCAGACAGTTCCAAGTAGGTATCGATACTCAAATATGGATCGTTGGAATCTATAAGTGTGTGGTACTCGCCAGTTTTGGAGAAAGCCGACTCAACAGACTTGGCCGGCTGGGTCAAAAACTTGGCGCCAGCTACCTTGTTGACAGTATCGGAGACTAAAGTTAGTACTGGATTTACAGATAAATTTGGCAGTCTACTTACTAGCTTCAACTTGCCCACTACTCATTTTGTTGGTGTAAATCTATTTCTACAGGAAAGTTGTCTCTCTATATACATATGCTGCGATGAATGGGCCTGCACCGTGATATTTGCATCACAAAATGGTAGCGCTTCGCACACCCACCTCGTTATCAGACCATAACACGTGACATTTGATAATACATTAGCAGTCTGACTGATTGGCCGCGGTTGTCGGGGTTTGATTTGCACGGGGTTTTACCCGCGGGGTTTGCGGATATCCCCACCCTTTTGAGCAACCACAGCCTGTCAAAGGCCGGACCAAACTTGCTGGGTGCTAGGTGTCAGGGGTGGTGTTGTCATTTTGCAGTCTTTCTTCTAGCGGTATAAGTGATAAAGTCTTTTTGTGTAATTTCTCTCTATCTGATTAACTTTGTCTCTCGGTTGGGCCCTCGCATCCATGCACGTTTGGCCCGCATATTAATCTTTCCAAAGCACGATTGGGGCGGGATATGAAGATGGTAGTCGGTTTTGTCCAAAGGCAGAATACGAATGTTGGTATATGCTGCTTGGTAGATGGACACTGGCTGCCATACCAAACTGTCGCACGAAGGGTTTCTTCGTTTGCGGATTTTACGCTTCATCACCCTTCTCTTTGCGTTTTCTAGTTCCTCAAGACACTGATCCTGGAGCCTGAACTCCTTCTCTATGGTATTTCTCACAGAAACACTTACTGTTCTAGCATCTAGATTGGCAACGTTGAGATTGAGACTATGCTGCTTGCCAGTTTCATTGCTATAGTCAAAGATCCGGGCTTTGACGAACGTTTCTTGTGACGCCTGGAAGGTGATGATTTGGGAGTGCAGGTGCGGTCGAGGTAGTTTCGTGCTATTATGCCATCTGATTGAATCTGATGATGTCAGGGACCCCGTGGAGTTTCTTTTATCCATCTGAAGAGGTACTTCTGGACTCTCAGTGCTCTGAAGACTGTCTTTTTCAGGTAACTGGGTGTGGTCCCAAATGTACGACTCAGATATGGCCTCAAACATAAACAGGCTCAAATCAAAATGCCCGTCTACTTCTGCCACATCCTCTATAACCGGCTCACTCAGTTGGAACACGGGCTCTCCTAGCTCTAGCTCTCCTAGTCCCTCATTGCCAAGTGTGATATTAGGCGTATTGTGGGTGAAAAGAGTGGCATTCTGGACCTCTAAAAACTGCTCGAACAGGAAAAAGTCGGCTTGGTTACTCATAGCTGTCTAAATTGTCTAAACTCTCTTTCAAACCATATGGGGCTGTCAAAACCTTTTAAACTGGCGCAAGCGTAGCAGTTGCAACCGCAGTGTTCAGCCGTGCGTTTTTCGCAGCCAATCCTGCAGCATCGTTACTACGCACCAAAATCCACCACCGCAAAATGGCTTCTGGGGAAGTTCCAGCGATACCCCGCTAAAGAGTGGTTAAAAGTAACGAGCTCTCCACTGTTATGCTACCTACTTGTCTGTAGAGGAGCAAACGGGATCATATTTAGAAAAGCAATTAGATTTATAGATAGGGAATCGCACAGGGAAACTCGTGCGAGGAGGCCAGATCCAGCCAAAAACACACAAAAAAAACTTGCTATTTATAATCTCTCGAGTAATACATTGCTGCGTGTACCAACATTTGGCGTTATCTTCCTGTGGGAGCTACCAGTCCACCGTCATTTCTCTGGCTCTCTCTTTAGTCTTCGCAGCTTCGCGTGCTGCTCTGTTTCGGGCCGCTGCCGGCGTCGGGTCGTGCGCGCACCCATGAATCATAAGCGTGAAAAATCGAAGCACCACCATACTAAGACAAGACAAGTATGTTGGGCAGTAAACAGGTACAAAGGCTGTTTCTCCAGTTTACAAGGACATTTGTGAATGCCAGGCCCAATCTCCAAACTGCGGCCGTGGCAAACGCTCGAAAAAACTATCCAGAGCTAAATGAGTCAGACTTCACCGAAGATGGAAAACCAGACTATATCAAGCTTATATTGACCTCGAGAGTCTACGACGTGGTGGAAAGAGCCGGTACGCCGTTGGGCCATGCTGTCAACCTTTCCAATAAGTGTAATGCCAATATATATTTGAAGCGTGAAGACTTGCTTCCGGTGTTTTCGTTCAAGCTTCGTGGTGCCTACAACATGATTGCAAATCTCCATGCCAACAACAAAGCACCAATCTCCGGTGTCATAGCATGCTCTGCTGGGAACCACGCCCAGGGAGTGGCCTATTCTGCCAATAAATTGAAGATCCCATCCACTATCGTCATGCCCACGCCCACACCTTCCATCAAATACACCAATGTTTCAAGACTAGGCTCCCAGGTGGTGTTGTACGGAGACGACTTTGACTCTGCCAAACAAGAATGTGAAAGACTTGCTTCTCTCAACAACCTTACCAACATCCCGCCTTTCAACCATCCATATGTCATTGCTGGACAAGGTACCATTGCACTTGAAATTACCCGTCAGTTGCGTTTGGACAAACTTAATGCCATCTTTATTCCTGTTGGAGGAGGTGGTTTAATTGCAGGTATCGGTGTGTACTTGAAGAAGATTGCGCCTCATATCAAAATTATTGGTGTTGAAACCTATGATGCCGACGCATTGTACCAGTCTCTTAAGACCAAGAAGCAACTGACTCTTGACACCGTTGGTGTGTTTGCTGACGGTACCGCTGTGAAGGTTTTGGGTGACGAAACATGGAGACTTTGTCAGGAGGTTGTGGACGATGTTGTTCGTGTGTCCACTGACGAATTGTGTGCTGCCATCAAGGATATCTTTGAAGACACCAGATCGATTATCGAGCCTTCTGGTGCATTGTCGGTAGCAGGTCTCAAGAAATATATCCAGCAACATGACGATATTGACCACAGAGACAAAACTTATGTGCCTATTCTCAGTGGTGCCAACATGAACTTTGACCGTCTTAGGTTTGTCAGTGAAAGAGCCATGCTTGGTGAAGGTAAAGAGGTTTCTTTGGCCGTAACTATTCCAGAAAGACCTGGTGAATTCACCAAATTGCAAGGTATCGTCCACCCAAGAGCCATCACCGAATTCTCCTACAGATATAATGGCCAGGACAAGGCCAATATTTTCATGAGTTTCAATGTTATCGATAAAGCCAAGGAACTCGGCAGCATCGTTGAAACCATGAAGAGCGATCCCTACAACTACGACGTGGTGGACATCTCCCAAAACGAACTTGCAAAGACCCATGGCCGTTACTTGATCGGAGGTAAGTCGCCAGCCAGCAACTGTCAGAAGGAAGCCAAGGAACGTCTTTTGCAGTTCGAGTTCCCTGAACGTCCCAAGGCATTGTACACTTTCTTGAACTCGCTCAAGTCCAACTGGGATATCACCTTGTTCCACTACAGAAACCACGGTAACGATATCGGTAAGGTGTTGTGTGGAATAGTGTTGCCTGAGGGCACCACCGAGGAAGAATTTGAGTCTTTCTTGAGTAGCTTGGGCTACCGCTACATTGACGAAACAGACAATGTTGTATATAAGATGTTCTTGAAGAACTAAAAATTATTTGACAAATAAACTTTTCAATTAAAATACATATTCAACTTTTTGCACCCAAAGTCACGTACAAGCAGCACTTTCTTATATTGGCTATTGTTAGTAAAGATGACTACGCGAGTACTTATACATAAAGAGGTTATCGACAGATTCATGTTAGCCTATTGCTCATCTTATGTATGTGGAATAATTAGAACTATTTCTCCAATTTCTTGTTGACTACTTAACAAGTCCCCTTTTAGATTAATATATGTTCTAATCTGCCGACTCAGAATCTGTTGTAGTCCATCCTATTTGTATAATTACGGAATGTTTCTTCTCTATATTTTTGTGTATGTGCTTTTGCTATTTACATTATGAACGTCTCAAGAATGCCTGGTATGCATCTTGGTTGATATGAACACGCCCGGTGGCCTTCATCTGTTTCTTTCCTGCTTTTTGACGCTCCAACAACTTCTTACGTCTCGATATATCTGCGGCATGCAACCTCTGGGTCACATCCTTTCCCTTGGCCTTGATGGTTTCTCTGGCCACAACTTTATTGTTGACTTTGGCTTGAATGGCCACCTCAAAAAGTTGGTATCTCAAGTATTCCTTGAACCTAGTCACATATTCTTTACCTCTGGCCTGAGCCTGTGACCGATGCAAAATTGTAGTAAGTGCATCCTGTGGTTCTCCATTGACACATAGCTCCATTTTTACGATATCGGACTTTTTATACCCCGAATCCTCGTAGTCCAAGGATGCGTACCCTTTTGTGCATCCTTTAAGCTTGCCAAAGAAATCTTCTACTAGTTCAGCCAAGGGAATTTCGTACTTGAGCAATACTTGGCCGGTGGTTAAGTACTCCATTTCTTTTTGAACACCACGATGGTTCTCGCAAAGGGTCATTACTGTTCCGACAAAGTCGTTCGGCACCGTCATGATGGCATCGACAAATGGTTCCATAAGCATTTCCACATTTTGGTTCTTATCAGACCCAGGAAACCCATCTGGATTTGTCACCACCTTCTCTTCGCCATTTCTATAAACAATTTTGTAGGGCACTGTGGGAGCAGTTAAAATGATTTTGGCACCGTACTCGTTTTCAAGTCTTTCTTTGAAGACCGAGGCATGCAACGAGCCCAAAAACCCGAGCCTCCAGCCCAAACCTAAAGCGTTGGAAGTTTCTTTGGCCAAAGTAACAGAACGATCGTTCAATACCAAGTTTTGCATGTGGTCATCCATTACATTAAACTCAGTGCCATCAGCAGGGAAAGCTCCCAAAAACACCATAGGTTTTGGTTCTTCGAATCCTGGCAAGGGCTCTAATCCCTCATGCTTACCATACTGGAAGAAAGTATCACCCACCAAGGCTTCACGGGGGTTTTTCATTCCGGGAATGACGTATGCCACCTGACCAGCCTTGATTTTACTCATGGGTAATTTGTCAGGATACATGATCCCGACTTCTTTTACATCATATACACGTTCGTTGTGGGCTGACATGATTTTCATGCCCTTTTTGATAGTCCCATCTACAATATGCACCAACATAACTACACCAACATACGGATCGTGCCACGAGTCTACCAATAGAGCTTTCAATGGGTGCAGTTCCTTTCCTTTGGGAGAAGGAATGTTTTCCACCACCAGAGGAAGAATTGACTCGACGTTCAAGCCCGTTTTGGCACTGACGGCAATGCAATCTTCGCGAGGAAGCTCAAAAGTATTCTCCACCTGATCAAGTGCCATGGGAATATCTGCTTGGTCCAAGTCGATTTTGTTAATAATGGGTATTAATTTGAGGCCCATGCTATAAGCAAGATAGAAGTTGGCTACTGTTTGTGCTTGAACACCCTGTGACGCATCCACCAACAATAGAGCTCCTCCACACAGCGCATAAGACCGAGACACCTCAAGACGAAAGTCAACGTGCCCCGGCGTATCCACCAAATGGAGCAAGTAGTCGACCCCGTTTGGATCGGTATATATCATTGAGACTGTTTGCGCCTTTACAGTAATCCCACGTTCCCGTTCCACGTCTAACTTGTCCAATACCTGTTTGTTTGAGCCTGGCTGGATCACTCCCGTGAGCTCCAAAAGACGATCTGAAAGAGTTGACTTGCCATGATCCACATGAGCCACAATACTGAAGTTTCTGTAGTTCTCTATGGGGATCTTGGATATCCTTTCTTCGATTTGTTTCCGGTAGTTTTCTTTGTTAAGAAGAATCTTTTTCTCTTCGACTGACATCACCTTGGCTGCTGCTGCTCTCAAAGGAGACGAGCATGATATAGGGCGGTGACTGGTTATGGGGCCTGCAGAGCCTATTTTCACCTGAGAAATGGGCAATCTCGTGAGCCGAAGTCGCGCACTCGCTAGCATTAGTCGGTGTGCCATGAGATGCTTTTGGTAAATCAGTTCGATTGAAATTTTGGTTGCAATCGCGCGAAAATATACTGATTGATTCTACACAACATCGTAGTTATTGAAAGCTTCCACATTCAACATTCCATATATATGTTGATATATACAATTATTTATACTGTAAAAGTAAATAAGTGTAGTTATATATTTACGTATATATTATGGATTTGAAGGGTATACTTAGGGCCGACTGAGCAAGTATACTATAGTTCTAAGGATATATTGAGTAGAATGATGCCTATGGTGGAATGTAGTATCACGTCATATAATCTGAAGCATAAATAAATCTAATAAATTAACACGCATAGAATAGGAGGAGGTGCGAGAATTGGTGGTAAAAAATTGGCTGTAAAAAAGACGTTATTATAGGAAGCGCGGCTGCAACTTTCCTGTTGCCCTATCTTTACAGTCGCACCTCTTTGTTCACTTGACTTATTTGTTGCTTGCTCCAAATTCCTCTACCAAAGCTGCCAAGAGCTCAACACTGTTCAAGCTAACAGCATTGTAGATTGAAGCTCTGATACCTCCAACAGAACGGTGGCCCTTCAAGCCTGACAAGTTGCGGCTTGCGGCTTCTTTAAGGAACTTTTCCTCCAATTCTACATTAGGAAGCTTGAATACCACATTCATCTTGGAGCGAACTTCAGGGTTCTTGACGTTAAACAAGTACAATTCAGGGTACTTTTCCAAAGCACCGTACAAAAGCTTGGCCTTTTTCTCGTTGGTAGCGTGCACGGCTTCAACACCACCTTCGTTAAGCAACTTTTCAGTCACCAATTTCAATATCTGACAGGTGAAGATTGGAATGGTGTTGTAGGCGGAGTTGTTTTTGACGACAGTAGGGAAGTGGAACGCAATTGGAACCAAAGGCAAGCCAAGCTCCTTGAGTTCGGCGTCTGAGGCGTGTTCTAACAAGGTTTTCTTGATAATGTAGATGGTCAAACCGGCCAATCCAATGTTCTTCTGCGCACCGGCCATAATAAGACCGTACTTGCTGATATCAAGGGTCTTGGAAAGAATATTAGAAGACATATCAGCGACCAACTCAACACCTTCTGGCAAGTAGTCGGGGCCTGGGGTGGAATTGAACTCGTTACCGTCAACAGTTTCGTTGTCACACACGTACAAGTAGGCAGTGTCTGGCTTGATTGGCAGCCATTGGGAAAATGGTGGGATATCGTCGTACTTGGATGGTTTGGTATTGACCACCACGTCGACATTGAAGCCTAATCTCTTAGCTTCTTCGGCCGACTTGGCTGACCACGAGCCGGTAACTGCATAGGCAGCTCTACCATTCTTGCCAGTTCTTTTGGCGTAATTGGCAAGCAAGTTCGTAGGCACATCGGAAAATCCAGCAGTACCACCGCCTTGAAGGAAAAAGACCTCGTGGGTGTCTGGTATGTTCAAAAGTTTGGTCAAGTTGGCCTTGGTGTCGTCGATGACTTTAATAGCAGGCTTGGAACGGTGCGAAATTTCACCAACACCAAGACCATCTTCGTACGAAACCAAGTCGTAGGCAGCTTGCTGCAATACCGATGTAGGCAAGAGGGCAGGACCTGCGCCAAAGTAGTGTGGATCTTCACGTTCAAGAGTACGGGCCGACATTGTTGTTTGGCAAGTTAATCTTGGAGATGGTATTTAAATTGGGCCCCTGATGAGTCAATGCGAAATTGCATCAGTGCAAATTGCATCAACGCGCGAATTGCACTGACTCGGAAATTACTGCGAATTACTGCGAACAAACTATTGGGGCGATCAATTACTGCGAAATTATTGTATTTTCTACTGATTGCTCTATTAACTAATTTATCCTCTTCCTATAATATAGTACACTATCTCCACGTCGTCGGAGTCTTCCAACATGCAATGAAGCACCACGTCGCGCGGAGTTATCAAAAACACCACTGTTTTGCACGTAGCCACGATCTTGGACGCCATCTGCCAGTCCCGCAATCGCACCGTCACCTCTTTGTCTTCACTTGGGTCGTTATCGTCCACCTCGCTGGCGCTGGGCTCGCCAGCCGCGTCGCTAGGCCCCGCGCGCAACGACTCGCTATCAAAGTCTCCGTCGCGCGTGCTGGGCTTGTAGACTCCTAGCTGGTCGTTCCAGCTAATCGTCACACGATACTTGCCCTCTTCTTCTAACACAAACCCAAGAAACCCTCCACCGCGTCTGCTCGCCTTGATAGTCACTAACTCGTTGTGGGTAGCGCGCTTGAACTTCTCTAGTCTCTTATATGTCGCGACAAACTCGCGCGGTACTTTTAGGATGAGCTCCACAGCACTGAGCTCAGGCTCTGTTACTACCGACGAATCGTGGCTATTCTTGAGAATCTTCACCGGGATACGGAATGTGTGGTTGACTGTACTGGTGCTGTTGCTGACATTGGAATAAAATAGTGCTAGCGACGCGGTACGGCCGTTTTGGATCGCGGTGCATTGGCCGCCCGAAGAGTCTTTTCGCTGCAACCGAATATTTAGCCCATCGCTATTAGCCTTATCGAAATTACGCAATGTTTGTAGAAGTAGCTCGATGTTGATTTCAAGCAGAATGGTGTTTTCACGGAGACTCTGGATTTCGATTTGGTCAAACAAATGGGCCATGTTAAGCTTACACCATACATGAGGTTCTTGGGTTATGCCCTGCCCATTGATCAGAATCACCTGTAGCTGGGTGGGAGTAAACCTTAGGATCACAAATCGTCGTATTTGACTTATAAGCGATAATGTGACCTTGAGGGCTTCTGTATTTTGTGCTCGAAGTTTAAGTTTCATTGCAGCCAAACCACGCCTATAAACCTGTTCAACGAAGTGGTAGGAGACCAAAAGAGAAGTGACAAATTCTCGCTGCGTTTTTTCAGCGCGCGCGAAGATTTTTCAGTATTCCTACCGGCTCTCACTATTTAGGACGAGAAGGAAACATCCAGGTGTAATCATCCTAGCTTCTCTTTGATCTTCCTACATTGAATTGCAGGATAAATAATATTAGTAGCAAACGCCCCATTTTCAGCGTAGGATTTCGACAAATGATGTAGGTGCAGTATTTCTAGCAAATTACTCCCACCATTTGTCTCACCATTTGTCTCACCACTATTCGCACTATTTGTTCGCACTAATTGCTCGTACTATTTGCTCTCACCATTTCTCACCATTTTCTCACCGTTTGTTCTCTGTTTGTCTCACTATTATTCTCACTATTTTCACTGATATTTTCTCACTAATTGATCGCACAATAAATCATCTACCATCTCAACAACATGTCGGAAGCTGCCCAAGATGACGGCGAAAACTTCAAGTTCTTTGGGCTTGGAGGATGTAATGAGGTCGGCAGATCGTGCCACATCATTGAATACAAAAACAAGGTGATTATGCTTGACGCCGGGGTCCATCCTGCTCTCTCTGGCCATGCCTCATTTCCATTCTACGACGAATACGACTTGCTGAAAGTCGATATCTTATTGATAAGTCACTTCCACTTGGACCACGCTGCATCGTTGCCATACGTGATGCAACATACCAACTTTCGCGGTAAAGTTTTCATGACCCACGCCACCAAGGCCATCTACCGGTGGCTTCTTCAAGATTTCGTCAGAGTCACCTCAATCGGGGCGGCCAGAACTGAAGACGGCAACCTGGATGCACCCGCTGCAGGAAACTTGTATACAGACGACGATATCATGAACTCGTTTGACAGAATAGATACTATTGACTACCATTCCACCATGGAAATAGATGGTATACGGTTCACTGCGTACCATGCTGGACATGTGTTGGGAGCATGTATGTACTTTATTGAAATCGGGGGCATTAAAATCTTGTTCACCGGTGACTTTTCGCGTGAAGAAAACAGACACTTGCATGCTGCCGAAATCCCTCCTACCAGACCCGATATATTGATCAGTGAGTCTACGTTTGGGACCGGTACATTGGAGCCAAGAGTGGCTTTGGAAAAGAGATTGACCAGTTCGATCCACGCCACCATTACTAAAGGTGGTAGAGTGTTGATGCCAGTATTTGCTCTTGGTAATGCTCAAGAGTTGCTTTTGATTCTTGACGAGTACTGGGCCAACAACGAAGACTTGCAGAATGTTAACATCTACTATGCTTCCAACTTGGCTAAAAAGTGTATGGCCGTATACCAGACCTATACCAACATTATGAACAATAACATTCGTCTCACCACGTCCAACGCCGGGCAAAAATCGAGTCCTTTTGATTTCAAGTATATCAAGTCCATTAAGGATTTGTCGAAATTCCAGGATTTCGGGCCTTCTGTAGTGGTTGCTTCCCCAGGTATGTTGCAAGCGGGTGTTTCTCGACAACTTCTCGAAAAATGGGCCCCAGACCCCAAAAACTCCGTCATCATGACCGGTTACTCTGTAGAAGGAACCATGGCCAAAGAATTGCTCAATGAGCCTCATACCATCCAGTCAGCCACCAATCCGGAACTTTCTATTCCTAGAAGAATCAATATTGATGAGATCTCCTTTGCAGCCCACGTTGATTTCCAGCAAAATACAGAGTTTATTGAAAAAGTAGCTCCTCTGAAAATCATCTTGGTTCACGGAGATTCAGTTCCAATGGGTAGATTAAAGTCTGCATTGTTGAGTAAATACTCCTCCAGAAAGGGCTCAGAACAAGAGGTCAAGGTGTATAATCCGAAGAACTGTGACGAGCTCAAGATTGGTATAAAAGGTCTTAAAGTGGCCAAAGTTCTTGGTACTTTGGCCGACGAGCAGCTTGCGTTGTTAAAGAGAGAAGTCAATGCTCAATTGGCAAAGGAATCGTCCAAAATCGAAGAGATAAAGCAGGAGAATGGCGAGAATGGCCAGGAGATTAAACAGGAGAATGGCGATGGTGACAAAGAAATGGAGGATGCGAACGGAAAGACAGAAGAAAATGGGAAGACAGAAGAAAATGGAAAAGACGATAAAACTACTGTGTTCAATACCGGGCAGGTCATGTCAGGAGTTCTTGTTTCCAAAGACTTTGACTTGAACCTCTTGCGACTCCAGGATTTGCACGAGTTTACTCTGTTGTCTACATCTATTGTCAAGTCAAGAATCTCCTTGAAAATCAATGCCGATATCTCGTTAATGAGATGGCATTTGGAACAGATGTTCTCCTATATCAACATTGTTAATGATGACGACGAAGAATGGGAGTGTGTCATTATGGAAACAATTGATATCTTGGTAGATAGAACCAAAAAGGGCGCCTTGTATATCACAGTAGAATGGATTAACGATAATCTTATGGCCGACTCTTTGGCAGATAGTGTGATTGCCATTCTCTACTCTATTGACTCGTCGCCTGCCTCTGTCAAGCTTTCTTCCAAAGAATGCAACCATAATCATGGTAACGAAGTAAAGAGAGAACCAACACCGCCTGAAGACAAAACTGCTCACGCCAACTCGGAAATAGCCAGCAGAATCCACCGTATAGAGTCGTTATTGGAAGCCCAATTTGGAGATTCCTTGACAAATACAGGAAACGACAAAGCTACCATCACCATTGGTCGCAATGAAGCCAAGATCGACTATCTCAGCCTTAGTGTTGAGTGTGGATCTCGAGTCCTAAAAGACAGAATCGAAAACGTCATTAAAAGAGCATGTGGACTTGCGGCCCCATTGAGTCAAATGCAAAAGGTTTAAATATGTATTATAATGTATATTAATGAAAAAATATCTGATAACATTCATTGAAGACATTAAGCTATTAAGGACCGGCGTTCAGAGACTAAGTGAGAGAATAAACCAATATGATCAGTATTTAGGGAAATATTATGAGAGAGAAAATTGAAAAAAGAAAAAAAGCAAGCAATAGCTTTACGAGCTATAAAGCACATAGATATATAGCACAGATATTTACGAAATTACAATACTTTATTAAAAGAAATCATTGTAGGATTCTGCGTAGTGAATGACTGCGAATTTCGCACCATTAGTACAGTCTCTGCGGCTGAATACCAGGTGACACCACGCCCCAAATATTGGTCTAACATAGAGAGTAAATGTATCAGACTTTCCTTTACTTGTCTGTAGACAACTCCGCTACCGCTGACCATTTCTCTGCGGGCAATATCTAGTGATATCTGCTGTCTCTGGTAGTAGTAGTTGGGTCGTGTCCTTACCGTCTGTATAAATCTCATCAGACTTATCACTAGATAGTTAGCAGAGCACCAATGAGGTAAGTAGTCCCCGTTTCGAGATAGCTCACATCTACTGGGTTCACAGCTATCTGAATCACCCCCAAAAAGACACCGTACTAACATTTAGTGATTTAATCGACCGTCCACGGTCTGAATTGACCGAGCTTGAGCTCCAGGCTCTTGAAGAGTTTGAGTTTTCTCATGGGCCCATGTCATTGATTCAAAACTCGGTAAATAACAACACTCCTGTGGTGATATCATGTCGCAATAACCATAAACTCGTTGGAAAAGTGAGAGCTTTTGATAGGCACTGTAATTTGATCTTGGAAAACGTCAAAGAGTTATGGTCCGAGTCGGTCAAAAACAACAAAGGAAAGACCATCAAGACCATCTCGAAAGAAAGATTTATATCCAAGATGTTTTTGAGAGGAGACTCTGTGGTGATTATCTTGAAAGCTTAATCCAATAAAAATGTAGAAGAACTGAACCACTTTGGCAAGAGGTGTACCCAACCACTATAGAAGAAAACTGAGTCAGTATTAAACAAAATCTGATATTAGAATAAAAAAGAGTCGAACGATTTACTGTGAGTACTACTCGACAACTAATCATATCGACAAGCAGGCGTCGCCTTCACACCTCTATATACCAAATCATTGTATAATAAAATTTATGTAATAATCTGTTAAAGTCTTTAAGATTTCGACAAATTGGTGATAAAAGTAGAAGAATTTGTAGCTCGCTCTGAATACTTATTATTCATCAACCTATAATGTCCTGGAATGTTAGAATTGGACAGCTTGGATACTCCTACAGGACCCTGACAGAACCCTCTGACTGGACACTTCCCCTATACCAAGTCGGCTGTAGAAGAACATGTTGTTAAACGACAAAAGGTTTGATTCTTTCGGTTACCTATTTCGTTGATCTCTAACTTCTCAACTAAGTTTGAGCAGCCCCGTTTTACGATTACCCTTTGACTTAAAATAAAGCTTATTTTCAGTATGGCTGCGAAAAGTTCAATTTAAAGTCACATATGAATTTGATATTTTTGTGGAAACCTGAAAAATCATGGATTAACTAAAGCAAACGTATCTCTACATGGACTACATCACGAATCAGTGCAATACAACCACCCATTCAGTTCAATCATTGAACAGGTATTAGTTCCAGTATATATGTTTGAAAACTACAATGAAATTCTAATTATTCTCTTATTTTATTTTCAGATATTCCTATTACTCCATACAATACATATATTACACTAAACCCCAGTCCGCAAAACATTCTTTCTCTGGTGTCTAAACCTAATCACCTCGTGACGTTCCAAAATATACAACGCCTTGTCCAACGCCTGGTGACTGGTCTTTCCAGAATCTACAAACTCTCTCTTCAAAGTGTTGTAGGCAGTCGACCAACCAATTGGAAGTCTTCTTCTAAGCTCATGTTCAACCTTGTTTATTTCAGCCGATAAGTTGGCATCAGCAGTGCCTCCACTGGAAACACCTTGATCCACAGCATCCATAGTGGAGCTGGTGAATAATCTGATAGCTTCCTCAACATGTTCCTCGGTAGCTACGGGCGATAATCTCAACTTGGCCAAACTCTCGGTAATTCTGATAATGGCTTCGAGCTGTCTGACGGTAATTGGAATCGACGATCTTTCATTCATACTGGCTTCGTTCATCTGTAAAGTTCTTCTAATGGAAACGAAATGCGAAGCCAATCTTTCAGATGCTTCTGGACTTAATCTGGGTGCGCATTTTTGCTTCACGTACTGAATGTACCTCTTCATGGTCTGAATAGGGATCTCTCCTTCTTGGAGTTGTTCGTTCTTGTTGTTACCAATATGGACATTCATAACATGCTTGGCAATATTGAGATCTCTTTGCATGTTGTGGTCATCTTTGACAATGAAAATCATATCGAATCTCGACAAAATAGTGGTTTGGAAATCGATATTTTCACCAGGACTTTTCAAGTCATCGTAACGACCGTAAATAGGATTGGCTGCTGCCAACACAGAAGTACGAGAGTTCAAAACAGTAGTGATACCAGCCTTGGCGATGGAAATGGTTTGCTGCTCCATGGCTTCATGGATAGCCACTCTATCTTCATCTCTCATCTTGTCAAACTCATCGATACACACAATACCTCCATCAGCCAACACCATAGCACCTCCTTCCAAGTAAAAGTCACGGGTCTGGGTATCTCTCTGGACCGAAGCCGTTAAACCAGCAGCAGAAGAACCTTTACCGGAAGTGTAGACCGAAATAGGCGAGATCTTTTCGACAAACTTAAGCAATTGCGACTTGGCCGTACCGGGATCACCCAAAAGAAGGACATTGATATCACCTCTAAGTCTCATTCCATCAGGCAAAATCTTCTTGGAGCCTCCCATCAAAAGACATGTGATGGCTTTCTTGATATCCTGATTACCGTAAATAGCTGGTGCAATCGAATTTGAAAATACTTCATAGAGATTTGGCATTCTCGAGAGCTTAATAAACTCTTCCTCCTCTTCTTCCGTGAAGGAAACACCGTTAGGACCAGCATCAATTTCGGTCTGGATTCCCAAAATCTTCAAGTACGGGTTTCTAATGGCCACTGTTCCAGCGTTGCCAGCAGCACCTTTTTGCTTGGACTGGAAAATCGAGTATATACCAATGATAGTGACGCGCGTTCCGGGAACTACCTGGTTTGTCATGTACCTATCGGCTTGTAACAAGATGTGTCTTGGCATTTCACCGACAGGGACCATATCAGGAGACTCTTGCAATTTCAAAACCTGTTGATCGATAAAAGTAGACTTATCGTGTACTATAACGTAAGGATCTGGAGGACACTTTTCCTGAGTGGTTTTCTGCTCATCGTAGTTATGAGCGGCTTGACACCTGTTAGGCAAGGTGATCTGGCCAAACCCAGTCTTTACTCTTATTTTCATGGTATGTTTGCATTGGCGACAAATCAATTGGAGCTGAGTGGCTCTGGACGTGAGCACCGACGACGAAATGATAATACCGCTAACTCTCACAATCTTGGAGATATATTCAGAGTCAAGGTCTCTTATGGACACTTTGGATGCGTTGGAGTATAGAATCAATTGACAGTTGGGAAAGTCCAATGGCACCTCTTCATTAGACAAAAACGCTATTCTCTTACCCACTTCAGTAATGGCACTTTCGAATAACGGGATCATATCAGCAGGATCATCGGTCAACTTTTTGTTGAGCTCTTCATTGAACCCAATGAGATGTTCTGAGTTGACCTTAAGATAGTAGTTCTTAATAAGCAAGTTTTCGCGTAGCTGATCACGGTAGATGAATTGGGTATCGAGTCTAAACTCAAGTATAAACGATCTGAACGCCTTGGTGATTTCATTGAACGAGTTGTCTTGAGGCTCTTCACCAGGAAGAACCTGAGCTCCATACACTTCACCTCTTTCGTACGACATCTTCCCTTAGTCTATAAAGAAGTAGTTACAACTGTTCGTTCAAATCTAGTGGTGAATTTTTCTGCTCATTACCTTTCCCAATCGGGACAAATTACTGGCATAAATATTGGCACACGCGTTCAACCTGTAAACTGTCGTAGAGGTTAGCCTTGGGCCAACCTGCAACAAGCCCAAGTATGGAAAAGTGCTAGGATGATGTAAAATGCAAAAAGGTATTTGACATATGGGTTGTTAATGTTCAAAACATCCGTTTTCAATTTCTCGCGATTCATATCTACATCCAGTGTCGCATGGGCAATCCCAAAACGCACAAAGTTGCCGCCTAGGCCGAAATGGCTAATTGTGGAGGAGGAACTAGAAGAAAAATTTTTAAAAGGTGGCCGTGGGCCTGGTGGCCAGAAGATCAATAAGTCAAACAGTAAGGTCCAACTAACCCATCTTCCCACTGGGTTGGTGGTGACCTGCCAATACTCACGGTCTCAGGAACAAAACCGCAAGCGAGCAAGAGAAATCTTGGCATCCAAACTCGATGATCTCCAAAATCCAACCACCAGTAGAAATGCTATAGTGGGTGAAAGGAAAACCAAGTTGAAGCAGAGTAAGGCTAAAAAAGCCAATCGTAAATATAGAAAGCTAGACGAGGAGAGAGCCAATGCGGAGGTGGAGGAGGCAGAGGTAGACGTCGAAGCAGAGTTTGACCAGTTCCTCGCCAATACGGTCTCCCAGGCCAAGGACAAGTAGATGCGGCGCGCGCACGACCCCGAGTTTGCAGCCAAAATTCCAGTCCCCATTCTACACATAGTTGCCAAAGAGTAGAGCCATGGCATTGACACAGGGATCTGCAGCAGCAATCGCTCTAGGAGCTATTCTTGGTGT
Source organism: Suhomyces xylopsoci (assembly GCA_030568675.1). Classification (NCBI taxonomy): domain Eukaryota; kingdom Fungi; phylum Ascomycota; class Pichiomycetes; order Serinales; family Debaryomycetaceae; genus Suhomyces; species Suhomyces xylopsoci. The sequence goes on from JAJMGM010000001.1 coordinate 645,724, forward strand.
CTTTATTGTTTCCGTGCTGGTGTGTATAGTATACTTTTGTTATTGTTGTGGCGTAGTGGTTGATTCTCAGGTATATTCCGTATCAGACGTGAGGTTTGAGGTTGACTGGAAAAGACAAAGGATGTTTATTCAACGTGTCTTTTGTCATTCCCAGCAACGCATTAACGATTCTGAAGACCAAATATTCACTAATAGAGATCTGGTTGTGAAGTCTAAACGTTTTCTGGATCTTATTGAGTCTTTTAACAAGTACACCGAAGGCTTGCTTGAACCAACTGTTCCAGCTTCTGGTAGTGCTGGTCTGAAGCAAGGCATCGAGAGAATGTCTAACGTTCATTACCTCGAGAATAGACCCAGCCAATTCACTACTTTCGTCGCCAAACCAACAGAAAGCCAACAACTATATATATCTAGTCAATACGACAGCTTTTCACGTACGCTCATGCTTCAAAACTTGCTTCAAGACTCGTTGAACGATTCCCAGCTGGCTATCAGAAAGGTATCTGACCCGTTTCTGGACTCGCCTATTTCTATTGGAGGAATCGTGGTAGTCATCAAACCGTTCCATGGTAAAAGCGAGTTTGAATTCAAATCGCTTCAGACTGGTGATTTGCTTAGAGTGGTCAAGTTCTACATTAGAGATGTTGATGATACCCCAAATATCAATCTTCAGACGCTAAAGAAGGTGGAGGAGGTAGAGGAGCTGCCATCTGAGACTACAAATTACGAAACTGCCAACGGCGATTTATTCTTGGGAAAAGATGACCCCCACTATGAAAAGCTCTATTGTACTGGAATTATTCTCAACACCTTTTTGGAGTTCCAGAATAACGACTTTTCTCTCCGCATTAAAGATGCCGACTCCACCAACGAGTCGGAGATGCTCAAGGATTTTCCCTTGCGAATCGTGTCGTTGGAAACAACTCTTTTGAGACAACTTATCCAAGTTGGTGATACCGATTCTTCTTATCACCAAACCAGTACTGGTTCTTGTTCTGGGTCTAGTTCGTGCTGCTAACTCTCTAACTTCCCGTGCTGCTGCTGATAGTTTTTCCAGTTCTCTGCTATATTCAACGCATCCTTCCAGTTTTTCTTGACTACTTCTAATTCCTTTTGCAATTGCTTCATTCTAGAACCATCAGGGTCCGATGACGACGAAGAATCCACAAGCTGTATCAAACTGTTAATGTTATGATAAAACTTATAAATGTTGTTAAGCAACGGCTTGGCCAAAACCTCAAACGATTCCATTTCGTCAAAGTACTTCTTAATGGTCTCTGCTCCAGTGTTGGAGATCTCCTTCAAATCTATGACGTCCGACGGGTTGGGCAAACTTAGCCCACTACCTTTAAGCTTGAAATCAGTAAACTGGGAATTGAAGCCTGAATAGTACTGGTTGATCAGCTCTATGAAACGTGAATACTTGTAATTCTCCACGGCCAAACTTTCTATTATGGGTGTTAGATCGGATATGGTATCTTCGTACTCCTGATTAATTATTGACCCCAAATCCTGGCCAGTTACACCAGTCACATTATCTATAGCAGGGTTGTTATTGTATATTACATTTGATTTTAAAGTTGGTTCATCATTATTGTTATTGGGGTGCTGTGGGGTGGAGTTCAATGGTATTCCATAGATCGTGGTGGAAGAAAGGTTTCTTTTATCCAAAAGTTTGTTCTTCAAATCATCTATTTCCAAGGCTTGTCTCTTCAATTCCACTTGATACTTGGATTTGATATCGTTTGCCCAACTCCTCAATTTATGGAGATCTTGAGCCTGTAATTTGTTCTGCTTCGTTAGCAGCGTGATCTGCTTATTCAAATGGTTTTGATCAAGGTTGATGGTTCGTTGCAATTGAGTTTCCGAATGCTCTAATTGCAGTTCCAACGCTTTGACGCGCTGATTCAATTTCGCTATGGTATTATCCTTTTGATTCAAGGCCTGGTTCGACACTTTGTGCTGGTTCCGACTTCGATCAACTGCTTTTACTAACGAATGTATTATGTTGATTATATTTTTATCATTGTTATAGATGGTTTCTGTTACTGCTAACTCATCTAGCTTGGGCTTTTGAGTGGTTATTTGATCTTTGATTAACTCATTCCAGTTTATGGAATTGAATTGGAGCTCTGTATCTATATATGCCCTCAGGAGCAACATTGAGTTGACGATATCGGCTGCATTACGTATCGTTTCGGTATCGAATTCTTCACTCATGCTACGTACCACCCAAACTACCCCATCAAAACAAACCAAATGTGAACTGTATACCCGATTACGTAATCGAAGGCTCAAAAATATCAATATAGCTAAATACTTTACTAAATACTACGTTTTGTATCTAAATTATTGTGTACGATGTTTTATTGTGCTAATCTAGCGAGTGCAATTTAATGGTGTTCTTCGGCTTCTTCTTCAAAAACAAACCAGTCTTCTTCAGCAGGAGCAGAGGAACCGGAAGGAGAAGATTTGGTCTCAACTGGAGCAGACTCGTATTCAGACAAAGCTTCGGTGGAGATTTCGGATTCTGGAACAGATGGCTTGGTTGGTAATTGGAAAGTCTTGACAGCAGCGTCAATCTCTTGTTGTGAAATTTGTTGAGGCTTGAATTGCTTGATGTTTTGGACGTACAAGTCAGTGACCAAGTTGTTGGCTCTTGGGGTGACGGAAAAGAGTCTCTTTGCTGAAACAGCACGCTAAATGTTAGTATAACTTCAAATAATACTGTGAATATACCAGTCAATTGTAGTTGAGATGCAAATTACAAATAAATTACGTTCTGGTGAAAAGATTGGCTTGGTAATTTTGATACTTTGTTCTCCGTAAATTTCTGCTAGTGCTTTATTTCAATCAAAATGTTTTGTTCTATTTGTTCGTCTATGGGTTTTGGTCTATCATTACAGTATTCAGTATAACCTTATCCTCTCACTCTTTGGCTCTTCTTTGTTTTCATTCATCTCTTGTATACATCTCTGCTCAATTCTTCAGGCACAATCACATTTCAGGCAATCACACAGACTGCGGACAGCGGTCCTTTCGTCATCGATACTTACAACAACAGATTGTCTAAACATGATGGTTTGGCAAACTAACAGTGCTAAGCTTTAATTCACTACGTTGAATTTTTCCACTCCCACCGAGTCTCGGAAAGGTAGTGTGTGTGGGACCAGTTGATGCGGGTGTCGTCTTATTGGCTGGCGGGCGGTGACACAAAGCGGTCACGTGGGAAGTCATGAGCAGATGTACGTCTGGTGAAGAGATCAAGGCAGCAGCTGCCAAGGACTAGCAGAGAAGGGAATCGAGGAACATGCCGAAATACTACTGTGACTACTGTAAGTCGTACCTTACACATGACACCATGAGTGTGCGGCGGTCGCATTTGGTGGGAAAGACCCATATCCGGTTATATTGCGACTATTACGAAGCCAAAGCCAAGGAAACGGGCATTTGGAATCCCAATGACATGGAATATGAAGTCAAATTGGACTATATCAACAAAGGAGCGCCAGGAGGTGACGCTGTGAAGCGAAGTGAAGAGCTTGGGCTGATTTGGGAAGAAAATAATGAAGGTGTGGTGGATGCAGAAGCAGAAAATAGAGTAAGGCTTCCTCCACCACCAACCCTAAAAGGGTTTCCAAATCCACCGCCATCTGTACTAAGATGGACAGAAGAGTACCACCGGGCCATATATCAGCACCAGAAAAAAGATGAAGAGGTCTAAGAATAAGATCTTCACTACCAGAGAACTTTTACAGAGTTTTTTCAGAACCAATTCAATTCGTCTAAGTGGTCATTTAATTGTATGGTAGTGAGTACTAGATCCGCGTCTTTTATTTGAATAGTCGCTAGTACGATTATTTTCAAAGAAACAGAACTTGCACTGTAACCGAGAATTACAGATTGCGAGCGTCCCGTGCTGCGCTGTAAGTGTCTCAAAGAAGTACCACAATTAGTTAGCTCATACTAGTTAGCCCATACTAGTTAGCCCATGCTAGTTAGCCCACACTTTATAGCCATCGATAAGATGCAATGGCTAGACAGGTTTACAAGAAAATCTGAATAGAGTAAACAATTCTGTTGACTTAAAATGAGACTACAGATAAACAAACTATAGATAAGCACTGGAGATACTAGTAGCAATACCATAGCATTATTGTATCATTTGGGTTAGTTTGTTGAGTTTGTGGGATATTTTATAATTCTATTATGTATTCATACTATATAGATTCAATTACAAATCAGCATCGTCTTCATCTGGCAATGGCATGGCGGTGGCTTGGTCCATTTCTTGTTGGTATTTTTGCATCAAGTCAGCGTCAACTTGGACTTCAGGAGGAGCCAAGGCTGGGGAGGCAACGAATTCCAATTGTGGGTTACCGACCAATTTTCTGGCCAACCAAAGGAAAGGCTTTTCGAAGTTGTAGTTGGATTTGGCGGAGATGTCGTAGTATTGCAAGTTCTTCTTTCTGTGGAATGTGATGGTCTTGGCCTTGACTTTACGTTCTTTGACATCGACCTTGTTACCAGTAAGCACGATTGGGATGTTTTCACAAACTCTGACCAAATCTCTGTGCCAGTTTGGAACGTTTTTGTAGGTGATTCTGGAGGTGACATCGAACATGATGATACCACATTGACCGTTGATGTAGTAACCGTCTCTTAAACCACCGAACTTTTCTTGTCCAGCAGTGTCCCAGACGTCGAATTTCAATTCACCGTAGTTGGTATGGAAGCCTAATGGGTGGACTTCGACACCCAAAGTGGCGATGTATTTCTTTTCGAATTCTCCGGTAAGATGTCTCTTGACGAAAGTGGTTTTACCAGTACCACCGTCTCCGACAAGGACTAATTTGAAAGTAGGAACTTCAGCAGCCATTTTTGATTGATTGATTATTCAAATTGACGAAAGGAAGAAATAAAAAGAATAACTTTTGTTGATGAGGATGATTTTGGGGAGAAGAGAAAAAAAATTTTGTAGTGCAAGAAAAAAACCAGAGCGTGACACAAAACCGCGCGAGACGGGGAACCGATGTAAGCAGTGACGATAGAGAGAGCAAGATGGGTTGGGAGAAAGGTGAGGGGAGTCTCGGTAAGACGATGGTATAGATGATTGACGGTAGCATAGCAAGAGAGTGGTTGTGGTGGGTGGACACGTCCAAAGTTACGGGTCAGTGGTGGTGTGGTCCCGTGACTGGTGCGTAGCAATAGTGGCGATAGGCGACGGTGTGAGCAGATCAACGACGGATTTGCAGTGAAAACAGAAGCAAACAGAAGCAAACAGAAAACAAAAACGAAAATCAAAAAAGTGAACAGATTAAAGAAACAGATGAACAGATTTTAAAAAGAATTAAAACGGAAGAAATAGCTGTGCGAAAGTAGTGTAAAAGTGTAATGGTTAGTTCGTGTTTAGTGAAAGCTTAGTTAAGGTTAGTTAATGTTTTTAGAGCCTCGTTACCACAGAGTTAGGCTGTTGTAGCCCTACCTATTGTTGTCTAATCCTGGAAATGTTTGTCTATGTTTCAACTTTAGCAATGTAACCACCGAGTGAAGATTTTCCACCAATTGCGAGCAAATCCGCTTGATCCACACACCGACTCAGTGCTCATAGAACAGGCCAGTTGTGTCAAGATACAGGTGAGCACGCCGTATGATCAGTGCTCAGTCGCCTGGTACCTCTGGGTTGGTTTTCCCACGATCGGCTCTAAGCCCACCAAAACGGTGCCTGTGAGGTGCGAACCTGCAATACACGTCCCACGTCCAACTGGGTAGAAGGAAAGATCCATATACACGTATGCTTTGAAATTTTTGTATTCTTTGCGAAATATGAAATTGCTTATATCATCCTAAAACTCTAACTTACCTTATATACTTTGGTTGTTTACGCAAGTGTGTTCTACTCCTGTTCTGTGTTTGATTCGCACTCTGGCGCAGGGTTCAGTTCCCGTCGATAATCCCCGATCTGTAAACAAACAAGTATCTATTAATAAATGCGCATAGTTTTCTCTGCAGACTTCGCCGCTTGAGCTCTCCTCGACCCGACCTGGGCGTGCATCAATTAGCGTGGCCCAACACCGAGCTAGAAATGTTATATATATTTATAGGCGAAACAAACAAACAATTGTTGGTGTGCCAATCGGCCCCTTTTGAAATTAACCAGAATAGTCCATATTTCACAACGACTATACCAATCTATAATCCACACATTGTAGCTTTACGTAGTTTACGTGTAATCCGCGTATTCTCGTCCTCTGCCTCGTCCTCTGCCTCTGCCTCGTGGGCTCTCTATATACACTATGCTCCTCTATACCCGCATTACGCCCTTACGCACCTCCGCTACAATCTCACTTCTCTCGGTCCCCTCCCCCTAACGTGTTCAATTTATTTTTTTTCTCCCGTTGTAAAACATTACTTCTTCGGGGCACATTTTGTTCCAATACTTTTTAGCTTTTCATCCGGTCTTTTCATCCAGTCTTTTCACAACACTTTTTTTTTGCTATTGGCAATACCCAGTGGATATTCACCTACTAGCCATCCATTTGAACTGCTTTCCCTGCTTCAGGCTATTGACGTGGGATTAATTGTCCTGGTTCTGTTCGATTTACCGCTAACTTCCCGCCTCGCGACGACAACATTTCAGCTTCCAACTTCCTTGCAACCCCTACCTTTTTTATACCACTAACGATATATGTTTCCTCAGCTGAATATAGTGTATAATCCCATGGAGTTGCCCTCACCGCAACTCCCGTCGCCGTATGGCCATAATTCCAGGCAACATGGCTACACCCAACATCCTGGCTCGTACGTTAGTGCTGACCACTTCCACCCACATTACGCCCATCCGCACCACCACCCTCACCATCCGCATCATCCTGCCATGCAGGGCCACCAGCCCCAACTGTTGCAACTTCTATCGAGCTCTGCCAGCTCGGTCCACAATTTGCAACACCCGCAAACGCCCTTGGACTTGTCGTACCTGCACTCTATGATTCCATCCAATCTTCTTGTAAATTCGCCATACTTCCAACAGACGCCTTCGGTGGCTCCTCCACACAACTGCAACGCCTCAAATAACTCGGATTCCGAAGACGACGATTCAGACTCGGTTTCGAGCTCCTCTGTTGCAAATACCACTACTGTTCACCATCCGCCGGTTGGATTTGGTTATGGCTTTGGGATACAGCCGCCTATGTCGCCAATGAACTCGTCTGGCCGTCCTCCAAATCACCACTACTCGCCATACCTCACCCATCTCAACAACACAACTTCATCCAACGCTCACAATATAACCAACCACAATCTCGACCAGCTCAACTTATCCAGAACAGTAATCATACGTCACTTGAGTCCCAATTTGAGCCTCTCGGAACTTCTAGACAACATCGATTTTGGTCCTATAGAGTACTGTAAGATGTTCTCCAAACCAACGCCAAAACACTTGCTTGATATGGATCCTTCTACGCCTCCAAACTTGCAGGTTTGTTGCATATCTTTCATCAACTCCAAGATATCCATCCTATTCCATCTCAAGTACTTCAAGAACTCGCAGAACTTGAACCAGCTCAAGACGAAATTGAAGGACTCGAAACACCTCAAGATCCATCTTCACGACAACTCTTCCAACTCGGCGTTCCCCGCTGAATTGAGCGTTTCAAGACACCAAGATTTGATCAAACTCAAGACTCTCGATTATATCCACGACTTCAATGCCACCAGAGCCGTCTTGATCAAGTTCTCCATCAAAAACGTCGTTCTCACCCCAGAAGATGTCGATACCCTTACTGCAGTCAAGTCTTTCATCCATACTCAGTGCCTGAAGTTTGGTGACGTTGAAAACTTCAAGATTTCTCTAGCTGATCCCAAAGAATCTAAACCAAATGAGCATGAAGAAGAGCCTGAATCTGATAGGATTTTTGGCAAGGCTTTGGTTCACTTTACGTCTATTGATTCGGCCATCAAGACCTACGAAAGCTACTTGAGAAGAATCCAACATGATACCCAAAGAACATTGGACCAACAGTCTTCAACATCCAAAAAAAAGTCGAAGGGAAAGAAAGACGAAAAGAACGTCAATGTCATGTACGAGATCAAGTTCTCGAGTATCGTTTTCCATAAAGATAGGTGTGATAAGTCTGTATCAAGTAGATCACCCTCTGCCTCACAAGTGCCTATCACTCAACGCAAAGCTTCTAACCCCAGATTCAACAACATTCCCGAAGAATCAGCCTCGGAAATCCCATCCTTTTTTGAACAAGAAAATCACTTGGAGTCCTCTAACCCACCCGAATCAACGAGTGCATTGGTCGGAGGTTTACCTTCCTCGGTCGATACCATGGAAAGTATTACTGATCCTGCGGTTGACGCGTTAGAGGCGCCTCTTGTCAATATACCGATCGAAGGTAACATTTTGTCCAAAACTTCGAGCCCCTCTCTCTTGGAACCTCCTTCTCCAACATTGAGTTCTTCCTCGGTTTCTCCAACTTCTGAACACCAGAATATCTACCAACACTTCCAGGCACCTCGCCCACGTTTTGACAATGGATATGGCTTTGTTCCTCAAACTCCAGTCAATGGTTACTCCAGAATACAGCATCAGCAACAACAAATCCACGAGTTGCAACAACACAACTATATGTTGCAGAGCCAAGCTCAATTTCACCATCCTTTCCAGCAACAAAATCAAGTCAACCACCACATCAACCCAGATCCTTACAACGTGGATAACAGAACCATTTATCTCGGTAACCTTCATCCAAACACCTCAGTAGAAGAAATCGCCAATAATGTAAGAGCCGGAGGACTTGTGGAAAGTATTAGGTATCATCCAGAGAAAAAGGCATGTTTCATCACCTTTGTGGATCCCCAAGTGGCCTTGAAGTTTTATATGAACCACCAGATCTTACACCAGCTTGTAGTTCACGGTCATGATGTCAGTGTTGGCTGGGCCAAAAACCACAGTGGACCTGTGAGTCGAGAGATATCCTTGGCCGTTACTGCAGGTGCATCTAGAAACGTCTATATTGGTATAAAACTCATCAAGGATGCCAACGGGGAGCAAACTAAGAGTGCATTGAGCTTACCCAATGAGCAAACTTTGAGAGCTGACTTCTCCAAGTTTGGTGAATTGGAGCAAATCAACTTCTACCACAACAAAGACTGCGGTTTCCTTAACTTCATGAACATTATTGATGCCATCAAATTGGTTGATACCTTTCAATTGGACGAAGAGCAAGCAAAAGCCAAGTTGCTCGCCATATTTGGACCTAAAGACAAGTCCGAAGCTGAGCAAGATCCTGAAGAAAGGAAGGCATTGATTGAATCAGTGGATCAATTCTATCAAAAGTATGTGCCTTTTAAGATTAGTTTTGCCAAAGATAGGTGTGGAAATCCTCCCAAATTCAGTTTCAAGAAAAAGGCTTCCAACTTCCAAGGATCGACTTATCAACAGTACCAACATTTGCTTCATGGAAGTATAAGCAAACGGGGTAAAAATAGAAACTACAAGTCTAGGGACCAAGAGATTTATGACGAAGAGACCAGATCAAGAAGCCACGACAGTTTCATGGAAGATACCATCAACCAAGAAGCTGCCATGGTATTTGGTATCATCAGTAATGAACCCAAGAAGTCAGACGAGCAAGATGAAGATGAGAAAGACGAAAAGACTGACAAGCCAGCGGAACCAGAAACTTCACACGGTGAAAAGTCAGAAAATGGTCTTGCTATCAATCTGACGAATGAAAGTCCTGAAGATGACGATGACGAAGAAGAAGAGGAAGATGACGATGATGACGATGACGTCTCTATCATTATTGGATCGGACGAAACTTCTTCCACTACTGCTCAGAACAATAATGATAGGGAGAAAAACAGTTCAAAATCAAAGAACAAGCCTCGTCATAACGGGCACACCAAGATCTACCACAGTAAATTCAACTCATCTGACCCATTGATTGGATACAGAAAGTCGAATTCTCGTAACTCGTCCAATATTTCGTTGAATTCCAACCACTCCAAATACTCCCAACCACCACCTGCGCCTCACCAAAAGTCCTACAAGTTCTCATCTTCTCCATATATCCAACAACAAAAGATGTTTTATCTTTCGGGCGGTATGCCAGGTGGCCAGGCTAACCGAAGCTTCTCTAGTTATGGTCCTGTTCACATGCAATCCAACCCTATGGTAACACCTAATCCCGGATATTATCCTAGTCAGGGACACCATCAGCAATACTATATGGCACGCCCCCAGAGCAGAAGCCAATATCAGTATTATCCTGGTGGATATCCTCAGATGTATTCAAAGAGCCAAGGACAATATTCAACCTCAGGCTCTCAAGTCATGGCCCAGTACTTGGCCAAGTCCCAACATGACAATCTCCTTTATGCTTCAAGTATAGTAGCAAACGATAGTGGTATGGACGAGGATTATGCTGATTATATCGATTCAGCGGGCGACGAACATATACCCCCAAGAGTTCGCAAGACTAAAAAGTAATTACATAGATAATAATAATTCTCATACGGTGATAATGTAGGATCGATTGTAATAGATGTGAATAGCGCATTGCTAACTTAACATCAATAGTGATTGAATATTAGCTCAGATACAAGAGTGTTACTGCTAAATTTGACATTTAGAGACGTATCAGATTAGCTGAGCGTAGATGTATATTGTCTACTTTGTACTGATTACGAGAAGAGAGGAATATTGAATTGAATGCTTGATCTATCTATATTATTGTGAATGCGAAAAGTCTTTGAAAGACTTGAGAATTTCTCAGTTCTTCTATATTTCAAGGGTAAAAGAAGCATATGTACCCAAAACAGCTCCAGATATAGACAATAGTAGGCCTAGTTTCAAGCCTACCTTGGTCCAGTAGCCCAACTCGGATCCGAAGAATTTCAAGTAAAACATAAATGGCAAAGTTACGCAGATGGTAAAGCAAATGCCACTTCCCAAAAATGCAACTAGTTTACCAAACGAATTGAACAATAACGAGATTGAGAGTAATATGACACAATACGCAAATCTGCCTGCTATTTTCTTTGTGTTTTGTCTGATCGAAGTAAAAGTCGAGTCTTTGGATTGAATCGTTTTGATATTCAACACACTTTCGTAAACAGTAATTAAAGGTTTAGATATAAGCGGTAGTTTTGCAACCGGTAAGACACCCATGAAAAAGCAAAATAGACGCTTAATATACTTGGGATATTGTGCATTGTTCAAGAAGTTCTTGACGATTGAATCTTCGCAGCCAGCTCCATACATGAGATAGCCAATTACAGCAATCATATATGTTAACAAGAAGGTTAAGGAAAAGGCAATATTGGTGCTTTTACTATACTTTCCGGGATGTTTCATATCGTTGTATAGTTCAGGAAAAACTGGATGGCCGCCCCAGGGGGCCATGAATATACCCAATGAAAGTAGCAAGCCCATGCCGCTAGCAGGAAAGAGATGGGTGATTTCGGGGTCCAATAGCGAGCCCGGCTTGACGTCTATGAATATACCACAAAGGACAATTGCACCAATAATACTAATGGTGCCGAATATTCCTGCCAAGCTGAATAATGAGAGAATGGAAAGTGGTAAGAATGACAAGAAAAATACGCTGCTGACAATGATAAGCTTCCACTCGGATTTCGATACGGAAGGCACCAAAATATTGAAGGAATCGCTAAACAATAGGATAAGCGAAAGGATAGCACCGCACAAATCAATAGAAAAGAATGCTGTTACAATCACCAGGAATGCTTTGCCTCCATATAAATAAGCTATGTCACCGTAGGATCTTACCTGAGGATGCTTCTGGATAATTCTTCCCAAAATTTTGGCGGTATAATTGGTCACTAAAGTACTTACTAGGTACAAAAACGTGCCTGCGATCCAGCCAGAAAGCTTGAAGCCAAATGGAAGCGAGAGCATCGCCATCCCCATGAGCGAATTCATGGAATTGAAGACGGTCTGGGGTAAGGTAGAGCTGCCAAGAACTACCGATTTACGGCCACTTGATTCATGTGAGAGCAAAGACGTAGTTTCATCTACCGATTCCAAGTGCTCGTTCCTGCTTGTTCGAGTCCCGCGGGGCCCTCTGCTATCGGTGGAAAATTGGCTATCAGATGCAGCGCGCAGGCTGGGAGGAAAATGAAACTCGCTAATGCTTCGGCTGTGGGGCGGGCCATTTATGTTTAGGCTGTCTATTTCGTCATCTATCAATGAAGGAGCAGATACGCTGGGAGATGTGTTTGGAGAAATGTCATCGTCAATGGAGGTAGACAAGAATTCAGAGCCGAGATACTCTGCTGCTCGGCGATACGACGAGGCGAAATTGTTGATGGAGTTGTTGCCCCCAATATCTAAAAACGACACTCTTCTTTTGTCCTTCGAGGGACCTAACGCCTCGGGGTCTGAAGGCTGCGACATATATATTATCTGGCTGATGTCGTGTTGTTGTGCTCTGTATTTGCTCTATTTACCAGTAGCTAATTTGGCGGGTGAATTTTCCTTACTTTTCAGTCACGTTCGATGCGCCTAATTAAACTTAGTGCCGGAACAGGCAAATTGAGTGCGATAAGAATAGTGCGCACATACTTAAACGAATTAGTGGGGTACCATTCGTACATGTGCCGGAGATGAGGCTGAAGCACCCGTCACATGCCCCAAGGATAATTTCATTCTCATTACTCCTTGATTCATATGATGAGCAATTTCAACAGAAGATCCTCATCATCGAAGGGTCGACCGTAAATATGCTTCTAGACTTCTACGAAAATCACACCTGAGACCCCATTCCGTAGTCATGGCTTCTACTTTGGTTCAGTTCATCTTCCACCAGAATTGCTATTTTTTTTATGCAACTTAAGGCAGGTTGAGGCATGCACAATTATAAGCCCCATCTGATATTAGATTTCATCTTTCGGAAAGGACCTTCGCTGACTTGTTCAATCGTATATTGATTACTTAATCGTGATCGCCTTGCCTCCTCGCAGCCTCTCGACGGCCAAATTCTCCTGCACAAAACTCCCAACGGCTGCAAAAAAAATGTATACGGAAGGTCCAGCACTGTACAGGGTAGTTGGACCTCCATCTGTCACATCTAGAATCTACGAAGCAAAAAAAATTGCCCTGATTCACGCCGTAGATGATCATGTATGCGTTGTCTTTTAGTTGGTCCGTGCATAGAACCCTTTCTTTTTAACAGAAATTGGCTTGCGGATTTTGCAACCAACATGAACTTGCATCAAGACACATATCTCACTTTCTTTTGCGGATGGAGATCATCGGGTCCCACATATCTAGCACTATAGTTATGTCCTTTGAGAGCAAGCTACTAGTGCTCTTCACCTTTCATCTGACAAGTCTTCCAGAAGCACAATGCGTGTTGAATTACGGAACATGCCTCGCATTTACTTAGACCCTAAAGGCCTCTTCCAGTTTCTGCTTTCTTTTTATTCGTGTATGACTTACTTACGATCTCCCAGTTTCTCTTTCTCGTAACTAGAGCGCTGCCGAGAGTGGGGCCACAATAGCTTATAAATATCAGTTGGTTTCAGCGTTTCTGCGACTTGCCTTGTTTGAACTAGCACTGTGAAAATGAGTATGTCAGCCCCTGGTCAACTAAACTTACTGCCTTCAGAGTTTGTAGGTAATACTATTGATGTAATGGAGCCTTCCATGCAAGGCTTGAACTATCATCCAAATGGTTACGCAAATAACCACGAGCAAATTCATTCACTCCCCGGCTATAACATGTCCCATCATCAGCTATCCCGTCCTAAACTGTATAACATGGGAGAGATATATGCCACTCAGCTCCATCAAGTACAGCTGCCTACAGATCAGTATAATGTAGACTATGCTACCGGCACCAAAGCGATGCTGGTTCCAGCTGCAACCCCAAATATGGAGTATCAGAGCTACATGCTGCAGAACACCCAGCAGATCCACAAGGATATGAATGTATATGTACATCCCCTGAACCCTTTGGTCTATACAAATCAGCCAAAAGCCCAATATACGGAAGCCTCACAAGGTTATCAGGCTCATGCGCTTCCTTTTAATGGACAGTCGAGCAAAAGATACGGTGTTTCCAACGACTCTCAGGAGTCTGGTCAATCAGACTACTCCAAGGGACACTCAAGAACCTCGTCTTCGAACACATCAACCGCTGAATATCCCGAACCAGTCAAGCCCAAAATCGCAACCACTTATTGGGAAGACGAGAAGACACTATGCTATCAAGTGAAGGCTCGAGGAATTTTGGTTTCAAGAAGGGAAGATACTGATTTTATCAACGGTACCAAACTACTCAACGTCATCGGTATGACAAGAGGTAAACGAGATGGTATATTGAAAACTGAAAAGGTCCGCACGGTGGTCAAGGTAGGTTCCATGAACTTGAAGGGTGTATGGATTCCTTTTGAAAGGGCGTACGAATTTGCCCGAAACGAGGGTTTGGATGTTGTCTTGTATCCGTTGTTCGTCAAGAATATTAGCGAATATTATAATTCTGTAGGACATAGGCTAAAGACTGACGACACTACTTTTGACGACCTAGAAGTGGACACTACCATGAACTAGTAATCGTTACCAGCACTTTCCAACTTTCGGGGCAAACCCACAGCCCAATGTTCAAATATAAGAGTAAAACTTTACATTACGGTACACTAGATTGTAGATTATTTAGCACTCATTGTATATTAGATATAGCAGAATTACGAGCTGTTTGGGACCAAAGTTCCCCTTAACCTTTGCTGTTCTTCAATAGTTTCAAATAGACCTTTGAAGGTTCCCTTTCCAAAACCATTGTGATGGTATCTTTGTATTACTTCGAAAAATAAAGTTGGCCGATCATGAAGAGGTTTAGTGAAGATCTGTAGAATATAGTTACACCTTCTAGTTCTCTTATTTCTTGAAGCAGGATCGTAGTCTACCAAAATATTCAAACTTTGAAGGGTATCCAAATCTTCAAATAACAAAACATCATCTTTTTGCAATCTTTTTTCAAGATTTCTGTAAAATCTGTCTGAAGTTTGATTGAATTCCACACCTCTTTGAATTAAACCGGAAACGGTTGCGATGATATCATTGGTCTTCAATGCAATGTGCTGTATACCTGGACCGCAATTGAATTCATGAAACTCCTCGATCTGTCCTCTCATTTTACCCTTAGCCGGCTCATTAATGGGCATTTTGATTTTCCCATTACTCGATGCCATGACTATTGAGTTTAAGGCGGTATCTCCTGTGGATACGTCGGTCTCATCGACCGACCAGTACTTGTGGAACCCAAACATTCTCGCATAGAACCTGGCCTGTTCCATCATCTGATTCCAGGAATAGTTTTCAACACAATGATCAATTAACAGAAACTTAACTGGAGGCAATCTGTCAAGCTGGTTTTGGTGTTGTATGTTGATTGGAGCAATGGCTTCTGAATGGCTTGGAAGATATACTCCAGAATAATCAATATTTTGAATTAAAGTGTGGAGTATATCAGTGTTGGGGACGTTAATGGTGCCAATCTTGACCGCTCCTAATTCACTTTTGATAACTTTTGGCAACCTAATGATTCCGGCCCCAGAATTAATAGCCTTCTTGAATGAATAATCAACATCCTCTACCAAGAATGAGATATCCATCACTCCTTCGCCATGGGTCTTCAAGAACTTTTGAATCAAAGTGCACTCCATGATATCATCGTAAATAATCTCCGAGTTGTTGATTGTATCCAATATCATCTGGTTGTAGTCATTCATGAAGTTCCTAAATGCCTTCGAGCTAGTCACCTTTTGATAGATTTTCCGCCCGATATTGCTGGAGCCGACATTGTTATTGGCGAGACCATTAACCCTGCTGTTAACAAAGTCGAATATCAAATCATCGATGGTAACCTTATATTCCTTTAAATATTTAGACTCGTTCACCTCTCTCAATTTCTCAAGGTCTTTTTGGAAGTAAGGGAATTTTAGGATATTGTCGTCTTCGACTGTTTCCAAAGTGTTCACTATTTCAAGAATAACGTCGCCATTCAGTACGACATGCGATCCAACCAACCTGGAATCACTCTCAAGACTTCTGTATGCGATCTCTTTGAAACCCATGGTGAGTTGAAGGAACTTCGACATCTGTTTAGCATTGGACGAGCACAACTTTAACGAATGGAACCCTAAAAACCCATCTTTGGCATATTTGGTACTTGTATGGCCACTTCTTAGAAGATCTTCAATAGATAGATCAAGTAGCGGATCTGATTGAGAAAGTTCCGGATAAAATGGTAGTTCGTCTTTAAAGACGTTCAGCACGGAAGAATGAGTAACAAGGGACCCCGTTGAGGATGTAAACGCTTCGATAGCCATCATATATAGCAAAATACAATGTTGAGTAGTAAAGACTAAATTCTCAAGGTTTACAAAGCTACAATTTTTTTTTCTGAGCAGATAAATTTTGCAGCAATGGAAAGTTGCAAAATATGTCGGACGAATAACACAAAGTTGTGCATCTATTATGTATTACATAAAAAGCAGCGACTAACCTTCTTTCCAAGACATCTTCATGCTGGGACCAGTCTTCTCAGAAACAATGTGCTCCTGATTCAGAGAATCACTGATGGAGTTTTCTTCATCACTTAATTTCTCATCATGGTTTTTCTTGATGGTTGCGAGTTTAATCAAATTGACTTTTCCGAATGTGAATACTGGATGGAAAGCGATCAAAACGAAACCAGCGAGCGCCACCAAGAGGGCATCCAAAACCATCAAGAAAACTTCATAGCTGATCAAGTAGCCACCGAACCCTTGGGCCAATTCCACCACTCTGTATACAGATCTTACATAGATTAAGAGAACTGCGGTTGTAAGGGCAACCGGGAAGTAAGGGATCAATTTGCGCTCCCGAATCGATTTGAATTTAGGGTTATAGCATGGCTCCAACTCACGTGCTTTGTATTCTCTAGTTGATTTCGCGTGGAACAAAAGCTTGAAGAAGTTGGGAAGCGACCTTTTGGTGAAAGGAGAGTCGCTGTGTTCTCTGATCCGCTTAGCGTCTCTGAAGTACACACGGTGCAAAAATTCGAAAAAGAAAATTACGAAAACTGACATCGCAAATACTTGCAAGGCGATCCCTGCGATCATTACATCAGTACCTGGTTTTGTGTCTTTATGTCTTGTAGAGGCCGATGCAGCACTAGCACCTCCACCTGCTTGGATAATCAATGAAAGAACATCGGTGGCGATGAAGAAGTACGAGTACCACATAGGTTTGAGTACCGAGTACTGGCGGCCATGAATAACCACCATCTGTGCGAACAAAAAGTACACCCCCGCCATAATAAACGCGGGCGCAATTGTTAAACACACATACTGTAGCAAATAGTACGAGAATTGTGTGTCGTCGCTAAAACCGAGCACTCGGCCAAGGAAACCTAAAAATTCTAATCCGTAGCCGCAGAAAAGGGTAATGTTATACCAGTGATATCTGGACCACCAGAGCATCACGGTGATGAACAAAAAGATAAACAAGTACACTACAAAGTATATGATATTGGCGGGCCTGTTCAAATGGTAATCATATAAGTTTTTCTCTTCCTGTAAGTCCTTAAGGTTGACAGTCAGGTGGAAGATAACTTCGGTTGCTTCCGCCTGGACCAGAGCCACCGTAGCTGTGGCCAAAATTTCTTCCGCGCTAATAATTGATAACGAGGCTTCGGCGCCCCTAACGATTTGGGATAATGACACGAGATCGGCGTAATCCGTAACCGTTTGCGCTTCGTGCAACGCAGAAGAGTACGAGTGCAATAATGCAGACGAATGTGTAGGGTTAATGCTGCTCAAGACTGTGGACGTCGGCCACAGACTGGTGGTCCACGACGACATTGTCGGAATCGGTACACTCATCTCGAATCAGTATTTTTTCACGGTACTTTTGCTGATGCGGTGGGACGGGAAGAATGGCTTGTTACGAGGTATTAAAGCTACTGTTTGACTGAGCTTTTCAAATAATCTATACTGATATGATGTGTATTAGAGACCAAATCTTTTCTTTTTTAATATACTGGCATCCCTTATATATATAAACCCAGGCTCGGATCTAATAGAGAGCATAGCGATACCGAAGCGTCCAAGGCATCTGTGCAAAAAAATATACTTTTTTAGTTTATTTTGTTTTGCGCAGCTACATTCAAGAAAGTTTCCTTTGCCTTCTCAGTTGTATGGTTAATCAGTAGGGATGTGGAGACGAAATTTAAGGGCTACCCTGTTAAAAGTTACAGGGTTCTCAACATACGGCGCATCACTTCAAAAAAAAAAAAAAAAAAAAATTGCGGTGCGCGCTTAATGAAGCAGATCCAATTTCAGCCTTAAAGTCGAGGCGCAACACCCGTGGGGACCAAGGTGATGATTGCCGGCTATATTGACATCTAGACATCGATCTTGGTTCGAAAAAAAGCACCGACAAAAGCCAACAGCTTTCAGTGTATGATTGCAGCGCAACTACATATTTTTTCCTTCCTTAAAGGACCAATAATCCTCTCGCGGAAATGTCTAAGCCTCGCGGATTACAGCTAAGCCAGGATATTGAAGTCTAAACAAAAAAAATATGTTGTAATTTAGATTATTTCGTAAATTAATGGGAGGCATGGGCTATGTATTTGACGAATGTGGGCATTGGTTGATACATCTATTGCATTAGGCATGAGTTCATATATCTTTTGCAGCACCCTGGAGGTATTATGTCTTTGGTGTTTTCTCCGCGTAAATCCGTATCTCTTGGCTTGACAGTGTCTACGTTGACGACCAGTTACGCGGAAAATTATGACGGCTCCCCGAAAGGGATCCAAGTGACAGGGAGGTTGTTACTCTATTTTCCGAAGTTAATGCGATTCACAGTTCAGTTAACAATGCAGGACTAATTAACGCATAGACTTTTGGTTCAACTACGGAACAATAGTAAGCAAGCAAAGAAGCTAGTGTGTGCGAATGGGCCGATCTGCGCGGTCAGGGTGTGGTGCGGCGGCGGGTTGTGGAGATTGGATTGCGCGCGCCATGCAATTGACGACATGATAAGGGTCGAATACGCTGCAAACCAGGGTGAAGCATACTATGGTCATTAAACGGTCGATCACTTCTTGCATCTACGAAACACATTATGGAGTTCAGATATGCATACTGGCCTATATTTAGACAGATCTACCTACTAATGAGTTAGGAACCACGAATGCCCAGACCTATTGTAGCCCAGAATTCGTAGCCCAGAAAAACGTAGCCAAGAACTTCGTTGCTCTACCCGAAACTACGTACGGTATTACGCCGAAATATTTTTTATAGTGCGGATCAAAAGCCCTGTTTACTTGAAATTTAATACTTTACGCCCGTATGATGCAATAGTAGGCTTGAGCATGTAAGGATTTACGTATATACAAATATCACCTGACAGGATGTTTACTCTAAAAGTCTTCTCCACTGGTATCGTGATTGCTGCAACTATACCCTCTATTGCTTGACATGAAACAAATACAATGATACTGTACCTTATGAAGTATTATTGCGTTATTTTGTATGTAAGTAATTACACTCTATTACGAGATGTTACTTGCCTATTGTTGAATCTATCTATTATTCTCTTTTTATAAATTCTAATTTTTTTCAACTAGTGACAGACTTGAAATTTTCAGATGATCCCTTATCAGCCAAGTGATCGACTAGTGTAGTTCTTTCTCAGTGTGCTTCTATGCACATGTACGTATCGGCGTACACCCCTCGACTAAAATTCGCTTCAACGCTATTTTTTGCACTACTCATCGCCTCATCGCATCTCATCTCAAGCCCCACTTTAATTGGGCTCCTACATGTGACTATGCTTCCGCTATACTATCTTATTATGCTATACACCTATGTGCTTTGTGTGACAATGGTAACCCATGAATTATGTAGCAATGTTGGTGATTTGCTCTGGCTCTTGCTCGTACTCAATCTCAACATGTGGTCTTCTTCTCTTGGTAGAACTCTTGGTATCGGTGGCCTTACGCTTGTTGGAGCCTTCTTCTTCGTCGTCGTCTTCGTCGTCGGAGCTTTCTTCTTCTTCAGATGAATCGTCTAACCAACGTTCTAAATCTTCAACGTCAACCAACTCATCGTCTCCGTCATCTTCAACATATTCGACTTCTCCGACATCACTTTCATCACCACTATCCAACTCTACATCGTCCTCGTCGTCAAATTCCTCTTCTTCTTCTTCTCCTTCAACTTTACCCAATACCTTCTTCCAAATACTTTCGTCAACATTCAATGGTTGATCTCCATATGCTCCACTCTTCAAACGCTCCAACAATTCCTTCTCGATGGCTTTTTCGATCTTGGCAGCTGCCAATGCTTTACGCTCACGGTTTTCTTCTCTTCTCTTGACCTTGGGTTTGATACCGACATAGTGTCTTTCTTCTTCATTTAATGCCATCCTCCTCTCGTTGATTGCGACTTGCACTAATCTAGTCAATCTTTGCTTACACTTGTGGATCAAAAACTTTTGCCAGTACTGTAACCTGCTATCAATTTGACTTAACGCCTTCTGATAGTTCTTGGACAACTTGATTCTTTCCCACATTTTCGATGGCATGTGTGCTCTTTCGGCGGTTTTCATATATAGGTATAGCCTACCACCAACATTTTTGACCGTGGCGTATCTGGCGTTGGCTAATGGACACGATTGTCTTGAGCACAAACCACTGACGTTGTATTCATTTCTGCAGAAGTTCTGGTCCTTTGTGGTTTTTATCTTGAATGCACAGAATTGGTGGTTTATCACTTGCCAAATAACTTCGTCAGACATTTCTTGTGATGAGGTTGATGAGTTGTATTAGTGAGTAGATTTCTCTTGATGTATTAACAGGGATTACTAATTTGTGCTTGGGTTGGTTTCGGGTGTCTCTAGATACTATGAGATCACCTTCTAAAGATATATTTGACTACTTTCTATAACACTAGTATCTATACCTTTCAACAGCTTCTCTTCGCTTCTGCTACAGTCTCAAACTGAAAAATTTATTGGCTGTCCTGCACACGGCCGGGATGAGCAGCGCTGCTTACGTAACGCGACTAATTATCTTTTCGGGGTGGCTGAAAGGCTCACTGCGACCGAAATTTAAAGGGTTTGCTGGGGACATTGGGCTTGACCTTAGTGGGTTTGGCTCCGATAACAGGGGCAAATACTGTGGCGTCGATGTTATGGGCCAAGCGCGAAAACGACATCAACGTGATCACCACTTGGAGCGGGTCTTTGGCTTCATACAAGTCTACTGTTTGGAAGATCTCGTTGTGGGGCAAGCCTATAAGTTCGCAGGTGCTAAGAAAAAAAGAAATATTCTCCATTTGCACAAAGGGCATTTTGGAGCTTTTGAACTTGGTGCTAGGGTTGGCAGGGTACTTCGACGTGGGAAGTAATGATCCGAGCTTACATAGAATCTCTCCGTCCTTGAGTAGATCCATCAAGTCAATTGCTTGTATATCGGCGCCGTACTTCTCTAGCACCTGGGGAAAACGACCCCCAACCACGTCGTGCAAGTACCGCTTAACTTCGGCCTGGCTCTCCTGGTACTTGGACTGGCGAGTGTTGGCCACATCTTGGTCTATGTTGGTGTGAGCGTTCTGATCGTACTTGGTCGGCTGTGGTTTCATTGTGCCCAGTTTACAGTGGCAAAGTTGAACATCCTAGCACTCTCAAGAGGGCTTGATGTTGCTGAGAGTGCTTATGTCGCACACGACCCCGAATAATTCAAGAGTATTAGAATGACAGTTCTATTCTGTGAATTGCAGTGATAAGCTCATAACAATCTTCAAGAATGACAACTCTATGCTGTAGATTGTAGTGATAAGCTCATATGTCTTCAAACTCACCAACACTATACTAAGAAAATCATAACTCATACATTTTTAGTGGACTTTTATATCATACGGATCATCGCCATTGGTTCCTCTGATGTCTACTTCTTCACTTCTAATACGCTATCTTTATTATAATTTTATTACTATTTTATTATACAAACCCTAATTGTGTAATCTCTTTTCGTAGTTGTGCAAACCGCTGATACCACCTTCGTATTGAGCAGATGGGGTTCTGAACTCAAATCTGATGTCACCGCTGTCAACGTGGCTTCTCAACAAGTCCAATGATTTGACACCAATGTCTTGCAAAGAGTGTTGCAAACCGTTGTACAAGTATGGAACAAACTTGGTGATGGAACCCTTGTCAACAACAGATCCAGAAACACCTTGAGCAACCAAAACCTTGTCGGCTTCGGAGAAGTATCTGGAGGTAGAAGCGTTGGCGTTCTTCTTGGTTTGTTGCATGGCATCGATGGATCCCATACCTCTGTAACTCTTCAATCTTTGGCCATCGGCAAAGAAGTAGTCACCTGGAGTTTCGGATGTACCAGCCAACAAACCACCCATCATAACGGTGGAAGCACCCAAAGCCAAAGCCTTGACAATGTGTCCAACGTTACTGATACCACCGTCAGCACAACATGGAACACCGAATTGTCTAGCAAATTCAGTGACGTTGTAGACAGCAGTACCTTGAGGTCTACCACAAGCCATGACTTCTTGGGTGATACAGATGGAACCGGAACCCATACCGATTCTCAAACCGTCAGCACCGGCTTCGATTAACAAAGCAGCTTGTTCTCTGGTGACAACATTACCAGCGAGAATTTGCAAGTCTGGGTACTTTTCTTTGATCCATTTGATCATGTTGATTTGGAAAACAGACGAACCGTTGGAAGAGTCAATGACAACAACGTCCAAACCGGCTTCAACCAACTTGTCCAATCTTTCCTTGTCGGCTTCCATGGTACCGATAGCAGCACCACACAACAATTGCTTGGAGTCGAAAGACTTGGAAGCATCTGGGTAAGATTGGTTCTTTTGCAAGTCAGTCAAGGAGATCAACGAGACCAAGTTGTAGTCTTCGTCGACAATAGGTAACTTACCCTTCTTAGAGCTTCTCAACAAAGCGTTACCTTCGGCCAAGTCAATACCTTTCTTACCAACAATCAAGTCGGTGGTCATGACTTCAGAGACCTTCGATGACAAGTCATCGTGGAACTGGACGTCACGCGAGGTGACAATACCCACGAGCTTTCCTCCGATTTTACCAGTTTCTGCAAAGTTAGTAATAGAACATTATGAAAGAGTGGGTCTTCTGTGGTCAGTAAAATAGGGTGTCCACAACATCGTTTGATGAAAAATCGGTAGAACGAAAGTTATTAATTTTGTTTGTTCATCATTTTGAACAGAAGACCCGCGAAAAATATCAAAAATTTACATACCAGTAACTGGGAAAGAAGTGAAACCCAAGTTTTCCTTCAAAGCTTTAAGTTCGCCAACAGAGATTTCTGGAGAAACGACAACGGGATCGTTGATGAACCCGTTTTCGTACTTCTTGACTTTTCTGACCATCTCGGCTTGTTCTTCAGCACTACAGTTGTGGTGAATGATACCGATACCACCCAAAAGAGCCATGTGAATAGCCATGTTTTCTTCAGTGACAGTGTCCATAGGAGAAGACAAGAAAGGAGACTTCAAGGTGATCTTTCTGGTCAATTTACTTTCCAAATTGACAACTGAAGATGGGAAGTCAATCAAGCCTGGCAAGATGAGGAAATCGTTGTAAGTCAAACCACCAAAGTTAGTTGAATCAATCAACTGTTTGATGGACAAACCGTCCTTCTTAGGGTATGTAGCTAAGTGCTTGGTAGCTTGGGTGTAATCTAAAACCATTTTGTAGTAGGGGGTACGACTTGATAATCTGGGCAAACGTTGCCAGAAGAAAATCAGTAAACTAGAAAGCGGCCGGAAATTTGTTTCTTAAATAGAAAATTTTCTGCGATGAGACAAAAAAAAAAAAAAAAAAGAAGCGATGGAATGAAATAGGGTGAGCCAAGATTCCAGGGCAACTAGAAATGAGGGGGGATTAGGAGTATGGAGATAAGCCAGAGATGTAGAGAGTAGATTACGTAGTTCCAATACTATTTGGGTATTGATTTACAATTGCTGGGGGGCTATTGTTGGTGCTTCGGAGACTCCGAGGCACCGGCTGCGATAGTGAAAAAACCACCATTAGTAATAGATATAGAGGCGCATGTTACAAGCGCTAAGGCAGGTGTATTGTTGATACTAGAGTAATTGCGTGTAGTATGGGTTTCGGCCCACCTCCACTGTCTGTTTGCATTGGTTTTGCTGTCATGCTGTCCAATGATTAGACACTGTTTATATTAGTGACTCTGTCACGTCAATAAATTAATTACCATACGAGTCGCGATCGGTGGCACCGCGGAGAATTGGGTTGTGTCCCCATGTTAGTCAGACTTTTCACGTACAAGTGCTTGGCCAGCCGTACCTGGCCCTACGTGCCGTAGCCATGCTATACCTAGCACCTTGAATTCCCATTCCATGCGTGGGAACCCAGAAGTGTTTACTCTACTGTACGCGCTGGTCCTATTCTACAGTACATTTTTTTCACTGGTTGTTAGTACTGCTGAAAAGTTTAATAATAATTTGTGAAGAATCAGAGTAGCGGTTCTATAGGAATTTCGGTCATAGTGTGTCTCTTATGAGACACGCTCCAATAGTAGAATCATCACTTCAATCACAAAATGAACTGGTACATACTTTTGTTACTGATATGTTTTCTTCCCATCGCTGTAGCTCGTCTTTTATACTGGTGGACGTCCGGGTAACTTGGGCCATGGCTGCAAATTGCCCTTTCAATAAACTGAACTAAGATCACCCTATCACACCAAACCATTTGGTGAATCCATCCCGTAATGTAGAATAATTGAGCTTGGAGGACGTCATCACCAATGTAGAGATGTTAAATATGGAGTACTTCACTCCAAATTACTGTTGTACTACATTAGATAAGGATAGTTATAACGCATACATAGACTATATAATCGGGAGGCCAACATCACAGAATGCAATATACGACCCCGTAGACAAAAACAACACACAATGTGTAGTGAGATGATTGGAACAACAAGATCAACAAGATGATTAACAATCACGACGATCAGAAAATAAAGCGATATAAAAAGGAAACAAACGATATGATATGAAAAGTGAATATGCTGGGAGAGGATTAACAGGAAAAGAGTGGTCTGGTAACTCTCAGGAGGCTCGAGACGGCCGTGCATCTCGTGACTGGACAGATAGGCTATAAGGTCTCTTTTCCCGCACCTTTCTATCGGCTGGCCACCTCGCGCTCGCCAGTAGGCTGTCTTGAATCGGCGGCCTCCTGCCTCTGCTTCTCCTTGATAGAGCGGACATACTCCTCGATTCTTCTCCACCCCTCTTTTCTGGCAATCTCTCTCTGCTTTTGTTCTTCCAACGACTGGTGATACAACATCGTGCAATGGTCGTACAAAATAGGGTTGTGGTCCATAAACACCTTCAATGCTCCATATGCTAAAGAATGAATACTCCTGTTCCAGTTGGAGGTGGCAGAGTTGTGCTGGAGTATATTGGATCCGTCGTCGTAGCCATTGTACTCGTCGCCCAAACCACCGTGACCTCCGTTGGCCGAGTTCTGTAAGGACGAAAACGAGTCGTAATACTCTTCGTCGGTCATGTCGTTGCCGTCCAAGTGGTGTGCATGGCCCTGGTTTCCTCCGTGGTGGTTATTGCTGTAGCTTTCATGGACTCCAATCAAGTTATGGTGTGGATGGCCGGGATCGTTGGAGCTAGGTATTATTCCTTGGTTCAAGTCTTGCAATACCAACCCTTTATCGATCAAGTTTCCATTGGCATCGGTGGTGGCATTGGGGTTGTCCAATAACTTCTGTTTCATGATACCGTTCTCGATACCTGGTTGAGTCGCATTGGTGAGTTCGTATAAGGAGGCGAAAATAATCGGCAACACCACTTCGGCGTTTTCGGTTATCAACGTCAAAAAGTACTCATTGGACCAGTAACACAACACCTTTTCACTCACTTGGAAGTGTGGAGACGATATACATTTGGATAATTGGGCAAACAACGGGATCTGGATCTTGAGAAACTCGTTGGGTTCCATCACCTCGAAGATATCTTCCACCTCGTTCAAAAACATCACTTCCTTAGGACTGTTGATCTTGGGCCAGAACCTCAATAGTCCCATGATGACGTCTTCCGTCAAGGATGGGTCCTTTTCCAAGAACTGGACTATACAATAGGCCAACTGAGGGTGGTACAACGACACGCTTTTGACCTTGTGTAATGGTATCAACACTCTAACCAAAAAGATCTTGTGTTCTTCTTTCAAAGGTAAAGCAAACCCGTTGATGATGGAGCCTAGAATTTCCAACAATTCGCCAATACCGTTGAACCGTTCAGTTTCATAAGTAAACTGTAAGAAGGTGTTGTTGATGGACTTACGTATAAAGCTTCTCAAACTCAAGAACTTACCGTAGATACGGTGCAAGGTAGTTTTCAAGCAATCTCTTTCTCTGGGGTCTTCACTATCGAAGAGCTCCAAGATTCGGAGTATGAAGTCGTGGTCAATATATACTTTGGCAAGCTGGTGTTGGAAATCAGGCAGCTCTATGAATCTCAAGAAAAACTCATAGATGGCTTGCATATGTGGCCAGGCCAATTCACTGACCGGTTCATCCTCGTCCGGATCAAAGAACTCGCCAACAGGATTGACTGGAGGCGGAATTGGACGGAACAAGTTCTTCTTGAACATGGTAACAACATGCTTGTACATTTCGTCGGTGTAACTAAACCTGTTGTTGGAAATAAACTGAATCAACTCCTGGAGAGTAATTCTCTTGATCTCTTTACCTCTCAAGTCAAAGGTGGGATCGCTGAAGTCAAACAATATGTTACACTGGTCGATTTTCTGGATGAAGAGCGGGATTTGTTCCTCCGGCAACACTTCATCGAAGTTGGGCAACTTGACGATTTCCTGGTACCTGTCAGACGACGAAGGCTCGAATCTGGACGACGAGTGTCTTTTGGGGGTGACAATCAAGTCAATATCAAAGTTTTCTTTGGCAGTGGGCGAGGATATGTTTGTGTTGAGCTGGAATGGGTGCATGGACGAGTTTTGGCTGTGGGTCAACTTGCCTTCGAAGGGCGACGTCGACGGACCTATATGGTTTGGAGAAGGCACCGGCGATCTAGAGAATGAAGCGTTGGCAGCAGAACTGGTGCCGGAACTAGAGCCTCCAAACTGCAAGTTGCCGTTGTTGGCGCCGTCAAAAACAACGTTGCTTATGGTGATTTTGGGCGAGTCCTGTGACTGTTTGGGCAGCTGGCTATTTGGCGACGGAGCAGCCTGGTTCTGGCCGGAATTGCCAGATTTCACCGAGTTGCTGCTGTTGTTTCGGGACGGACTAGGTGAGTTGGACTTCAATGACGAGGAAGACGACAGCGTCGACAAGATCTTGGACCCCGATTGGCCCGATGCTGCGGACGTCGGAGAAGCGGCAGACGTCAGTTTCTTGTCGACCTTTTCTTTTTCTTTGTCGGCCTTCTTGTCTGACTTCTTGCTAGAACCCTGGCTCTTGTTTCTAGTGAGTCTATTCTTGAAGCCTTTCATCATTTTGACAGTTTTGTTATGCTAGTAGATATATTGGAACAATCACGGAGAGATTAGTACTATGGGTATTGTGATGTTGACTTCAGGACACTTATATCTACTTTCACTATTAGATTACTATTAGATTGGATTGTAGATTGTACTCTTGATTTGATTGTGCCTGTCTTCACTAACGTGTTCACTTGACTGTACGTGTCGGCGGGTGGAACGTATTGTGTTTGGAGATCAATACCGCTTTCAAGCTAATCGATTGGATAAGTGTCAACTGGTTTTGGTGCTGAACTATGTTAGATCAATTGATGAGCTGTATGTAGGGTGATTAATTGCAAGGTTGTCGAAGCTGTCTCGTTTTCCCAAACTTGCCAGTTACTTTTTTCTGGCTGTGTTTTTTTGGTTCGTCCACTCGTGAGGCTGGGGAAGCCGAACAACAAGGAGCGTGTAGCGTGGGGAGGCGCCGATAAAAGCGAAAAAGAGAAAGACGGACCTAAAGAGAGAGTTAAGGTTTTGTACCTAGCTTCCATCAAGCGGCTCGCTAGGATATCGCTGCGGTTTCGAGTTGGCCTGTCAGTGGGCCGCTCGCACTTCTGCCTGGGGCCGTTCGCGGCAGCTCTTGCTTGGTGTCACTCGTGCGACTGGCACAATGACGTAGTGGGACCTGGGCTAAGCCAGATTTATACACCGATTGTTTGTTCCGAGTACTATTTGTTTATATTGTTTACTATTTGACTATGTATATGCCCCTTACTCTTGTTGAACCTTTTTCCTGTGTGAAATGGAACTCAAATGACAGTTCCAGCCTATGGCAAAAATATTTCCAGCGAGTAGCCTAAATTGTACGGGAACAATGTAGAAATTAACCATCTGAAACAAGGGCCAGACCTTCCAGTTTGACGATAACGTGGGCCACCAGTGATCCTTCAACCTTTGTGCTATGGGTTCTGATCCTGGTGTTATCACTGCCATCACACTGAAGTAGAGCGGAATACCGATGAAGGGCGCAAACACCAACTGATCCACTGCCACCCGGCCAACAGTACGAGCTACCCCCAAACTGGTGCCCGACAAGTATTTGGTCGCTATGCTCGGTATGAACTCGCGGCTACTCAAGAACTTGTACCATTTGTCCCCCATTGGCCCAAAGATAAATGTGCCGTAGAAGCCTGCTCTCAAAGTCCGATAATAGTCGAAGCGAGCATCGTCATCGCGATAGAGTGCCTGGGCAAGCGCATCCCCACTACCGAAGAGGAACCCGGTAGTGAGCATGTTGGTGATGAGAGGGTTCCTTTTGATGAGCTGGTTGTACTTTGTGAAGATCGTCGACATGCTTGGGTGAAGAATCTATGGTGGAAAATTTTGGACCCTTTTGAAAAGATCGCGCCGCAATTATATATCTGATTTGGCTACAAGTTTCGAGCCTAGACAGATCACGGCACTCCGAAGCTAAGTAATTGGCGATTTGGGCGCAACCTAGCCAAGCGAGGCTAGACAATTCAGCCCACGCAAGTAAGCAAGTGCAGATTGTCATCCCAATCTAGGGTCTTTCTCGTTTGGTCATTGTGCGTTTGCAGCAATTAGCAAGACTACTGTTTTTTTATTTACTACTCTTATTTCTACTTGTATATATCTACTTCTCTATTCATTTCTTAGTCATATATCATGGTGATTTCTTGCTCTTCATCCTTTATATCAATCAATTCCTCTATCTTGTGACCACTTCCCTTACCATGTCCCTTACTATGGTGGATAAAACTCAAGAAAGAAGTCCATCCAATGGACCACACGTTGGCTGCCACATTTCTTATATGGAATGGTATATAGTAGAAGTTGACCATTTGAAACGATGGCCAAATTACCCAAGATGCCTTGAGAACAGTCCACCACTTGTCTTGCAATCTTTGTGCCGTAAGCTGAAGTGGGTTCGGATATCCAGCCATCGTCGTCATGGCCGTATTGTAGAGTGGAATAAACACGAATGGCACCATAAGGATTTGGTCAAGAAGGACTCGATATGTCACGTCATATAAGTGTAGTCTTTTATGGAACTTCTTGTCATTCTCCATGAACAGTCTCAGGGCCTTGCTTACAAAAGGGTTCTTGAGAAGGGGCAAGGTGTTTCTATGCCATTTCACCGAGATTGGTGCAAAGATAAGCGCACCATAGGTGATGGCTCGGACGGTTCTGGGATACGTGAACTCTGGTTTCTCTGAGTCTTCATCATGAAAATATATTCCCACACTTTGAGCCACCAAATCACCTATTCCAAAAAATATCCCGGTGGATATCATATTGGTGGCATAGGGACGACGTAACAAGAGGTCATTATATCTGCCGAAGATCCCCATATCTGACTTCGGTGGCTAGGTTTTTTGGGTTTGGGGGTTTTTCTCACTCACTCGTTAAACTTTTCACACATTTCCCCTAGAAATTTTTTGGAACCATCGAATGTCCGGTCCGGGCCTGATCCGAGTTCTGCAATGCTAAAAAGCGCGGATAATCAACTCTTTTTATATGCACCCTTTTCCGTAGGGACTTATGCGTTGGGCTTATTCATTAAGTAGACCCATAGCCGGATTTTTGTTCTTCACATTGAAAAACATATCATCGGCTATGGTGGGGCCGATTCAGGCATACGCACTCGTAAAAAATTAGGTTAAAGAATCAACTATAAATGGCCAGGGGGTTTTTGTCTGAAAGGGGCCGTCACCTGACTGATTTCCTCGGTTGATAAGAACAAACTAGTACCCCGCCAGATCGTTACAATCACGTGGGAAGGCTACGACATATATAAGTAGAGAATGAGGAGGGTAGGTTGATGTACACCAGAAGCAATATGCCAGGAACAGTGATTATTTCTGGTGCTACAGGCTACATCGCACAGCACACGGTCAATTCGTTTTTACAGAAAGGGTACAACGTTGTAGGAACTGTAAGATCCGAAGAGAAAGGTGCTAGATTGGCCAGATTATTTAACCATAAGCTGTTCAAGTATGCTATTGTTCCCGATATTCAAACAGTAGGAGCATTTGATCAGGTGTTGAAGAGCCATCCTGAAGCTGTAGGGTTCATCCATACAGCTTCTCCATTTTTTTTCGATACCGAAGATCCAGAAAAAGACTTACTTACCCCAGCTATTCAAGGTACCAAGAACGTATTGGCTTCTGTCACCCTATTAGGACAAAATATTAAAAGGGTGGTTATCACATCGTCATATGCTGCAATGTACGACAAAAACGAGTTCAATGCGGAATTTGTGCGGAACGAAGATTCCTGGAACCCTATATCATGGGAGCAAGCCCTTTTGAGTGGGGCAACCGGATATATGGCATCCAAGGTATTTGCCGAAAAGGCAGCCTGGGAATTCGTTCATATGCAGAAGCCTGTGTTTAGTCTTTGTACAGTCAACCCCTCGTATGTGTTTGGACCACAACTTTTCGACGAAGAGGTGAAAGAAACACTTAACACATCGGCCGAAATCATTAACCATATATTGAAACTTAACCCAGATTCACCCATTCCGCGCGATGCTTCTACGTGGAGTGACGTGAAAAATGTAGCCGATGCGCATGTCGCAGCATTTGAGAAGAAAGAAGCTGCAGGTCACCGGCTACTCGTAATCAACGGAAGATTCACTGGCCAGGGGGTGCTTGATCTCATCAGAGAACAGTTCCCTCAATTGCAGTCTAATTTACCCGTAGGTAAGCCCGGATCTCTGGAAGCCTTCCTCAAGCGGTTTTGCATGTTAGATGACAGCCGCAGTCGCAAAATCTTGGATTTCAAGTACGAGACTCTTGAGACGACCATTCACGACTCGGTGGCACAGATATTAAGAGCTCAGGCCAAAACATCGTGATACACCAAGTAACCCTACACTATACGATATATAAGAGATGTACTGTAGTTTTTGTAATCAGTAGCCGACATGCGTGAGAGCAAATATTATAGGAAAGGAAACATCCGGATAGGGAGTGCCGGAAAAACAACGAGTTGAATGAGGCTAAATCGAGTAGGAAGATCTAACTTAGACTTTGATCGGTATCTTTAGTGCACTTAGTCTATTTTTCCACTCTTCGAAGTGACCCTTCTATGTGACACCTTTCTTGACAATTTGCTTCCATGCGGCCAATCGTGCCCTGGCTCATCGTCTGCGTCACCCGAGTCGGTAATGTTTACTTTCCATACGTAAAGAGCATCTATATGCCACACAAGTTAAGGTGGCTGGCTCAAAGAAAATTTTTCGATGATTCCACTTGCCTAATTGGGACAAATACCCAGTCATTCGCAAACCACACCAATTTCACCTTCCAGAATATCGATGACGTTAGGCACTTCGACGGTTGAGGTTCGGCGCCAGCAAGGTGGACCAAACACCTTCTTCCCCTCTCTACAAACCTCTACGTAGTCCGCTTTCCAGGGGAGTGCTAGGACGTACGTCCTCGCGCTGCCCCTTTCCGCCGTATCGTCCAATCGTACTATTTCCGAGCCCTCCAATTTTCCAGACGAGATAACGCGTCGTGCGCAGCCCCGTCGGCCTCATGCCCTGACCCCGCGCACCAGCAATCTTTGGTGTCGTTGCCCAAAAACTCTCACCTGCCTCGTTGCCCGCCTCCTTTATATATAATTGGTATTCGCCCACAATTTGACAGCCTTTTTCTAGGTATAACCTTTTCTACATCCTATACACTATGCACAGAACTTATTCCTTAAGATCTCAAAGAGCTCCTACTGCTGCTCAATTGCAGTCTCCTCCTCCTCCTCCATCCTCCACCAAGTCCAGATTTTTCGGTAAGGGTTCCATTTCCCACTCTTTCCGTAAGTCTGCTGCCGGTGCCTTGGGCCCAGAGTTGTCGAGAAAATTGGCTCAATTGATCAAGATGGAAAAGAACTTGATGCGTTCTATTGAAATCACCGCCAGAGAACGTAAGGAAGTTGCCAAGCAAT
This sequence comes from Suhomyces xylopsoci, assembly GCA_030568675.1. Taxonomy (NCBI): domain Eukaryota; kingdom Fungi; phylum Ascomycota; class Pichiomycetes; order Serinales; family Debaryomycetaceae; genus Suhomyces; species Suhomyces xylopsoci. The sequence goes on from JAJMGM010000001.1 coordinate 678,236, forward strand.
TGTCATTGTGGGGTGAATCCAACGACGACGATATCTCTGATATCACCGACAAATTGGGAGTTTTGGTGTACGAAGTTGGTGAGTTGGAAGACCAATTCATTGACAGATACGACCAATACAGAATCACCATCAAATCCATCCGTGACATTGAAGGTTCTGTCCAACCATCCCGTGACAGAAAGCAAAAAATCACCGACCAAATCGCCTACTTGAAGTACAAGGACCCACAATCCCCAAAAATCAATGTTTTGGAACAAGAATTGGTCCGTGCTGAAGCCGAATCCTTGGTTGCTGAAGCCCAATTATCCAACATCACCAGAGAAAAGTTAAAGACTGCCTTCAACTACCAATTCGACTCCATCAGAGAACACTCTGAAAAGATCGCCTTGATTGCCGGTTACGGTAAGGCTTTGTTGGAATTGTTGGACGAATCTCCAGTCACTCCAGGTGAAACCAGACCTGCTTACGATGGTTACGAAGCCTCCAAGCAAATCATCATCGATGCCGAAAACGCCTTGGCTGCCTGGACTTTCGACTCTGCTGTTGTCAGACCAACCTTGTCCTTGGCTGCTCACGACGAAGAAGAATACGACGTTGACGAATTGGCCGAAGAAACCGAAAACTTGCAAGTCACTGAACAAGACTGGGACAACGACAACAACAAGGTCGCTGCTTAATTGGTAAGTACTGATAACTGACCCCAATCTAACATCACCATTTGGACCTTTATTGTATGCTAATCACAGAAAAGTTGATGTGTCTACCTTTAATTCTTGTAATGTCTCTTACTACTGAATTTGATTGTTTTATTAGTTATACATTGTAGTTAATTGAGAATAAATTGCGAAAGTTGCGAATTGCTAACAATAGCAAGCTACGCCTCTACATTAAGAACAAACGTATTACAAACACACTACAAAGTAAGCTTTGATTTTAGATCCACAGTAGACTCCATAGAAGGTGTTTTGGTGTTGTAGACTCGATACTTTAGTCGTCGCTAACAGTCCTACCCACTAGTAATTTTTCACTACAGCTAAAGTCTGCACTATAATTTGTGCTCGCATGTCCAGCTAAATAATTTCTCACCGTCTAACTATGAGCGTTCGGCCGAACATCCGCACCAATTGTTCCTGAACACCATTTCATCTCAAATCCCGCCCTACGTATTCGCAACCGTGCGATATTCCATCTGTAATCTCACGCCATCTGCGGCACACAAATGCTGCTCCCCTCAATCGATACTTCTACTTCTCTATGTCTACACATACATATGTCAATACTTTACGTCTTTTCTAGTCCACTACCACTTAGACCATACGTACCACTAAGTTCTTATCTTTTTCTCTGCCTCTCTGATTCGCTCTATTCCTTGTTTGTTCTTGTTCCTGCCTCGCCTATTATTCCCGTCAAACCCCTCCATCTCTTAGTCTTTCGCTGCGGAAAGAGCCCAGCCACAAAACACGCTTTGTTTGGCTTTTTGTGGCTCTGTTGTCGTCACGATTGTTGCTGAGGGTGCTTGTTTACTTTTCGCTGCGAAATCGGCGTCCGCACGACCGCTTGCCGTCTTTACGTAAGCCAAACAGTCAAGTTAAACTTTAACAAAACTACGTTAGGAAAAGGCACCACTCACAGCAGAAGCATATTGATTGTGTTGATAGTTAAAATTGGTAACGGCAAACATCTGAGAACCTTTAGACCGTAGGCTAACTGTGACAGACGTTTGGGGCTGTTCAAAGCAATATTTTCTTCCTGTCGCCATCCACTTGGGCTCATCAAAACAAACACAAATCTCCCGTTTACATCCAGATCTTGACTTATTAGTGTGTTATGTCTAACGACTTTCTACAATTATCGCCTTCACGGAATCTAATAGATCCAATGATCTACCAGGACGACAACAAATCATCCAAATCCAAGAAGAAAAACAACAACAATAATAATCATAACAGTACCAATAATAATAATGGGTTACCTTCAGGTGAAATGAACCAGGCAAATCAAACATCTGTGCCTCCTTCAGCTTCCAAGTTCTATGGTGGAGCGTCGTCAAATTTGACCGGCTGGACCCCTCTTATTTCCAAAACATACTTCAATGACCAGTTCATGTCATTCAATTCAACCCCAAACAAGCATTTCTTTCCCACATCTAATCCTAGCGGCCATGAGTACGTCGACTACTCGCAGGGCTTGAACTTGACGCCGTTTCTTACCCACAACATCAACATCCTCCAGAACGGCCAAGCCTCCGCATCGTCCAACTCCATCAACCACCAACTCAGTAATATCACTCCTTTTCACGACAAAACATTACATCTCGCAGATTTCCTCATGGACTCGCCCATCAGAAAGACTCCAATCAAGGATTTGGATACCATAACCCCTTCTAAGTTCCGGTTGGGAAGCGAAAAGAAGCTCCTCAAACAGTCGATATTCCATGACCCTAAGTCGGCCCAGAAAAGATCCATAACTCAGATCGATACTCCGCCACGGCAGCCTCATAAACTCTCGATTTCCACCAAGGCCGAGAGGAATGATGCCAAAAACAGGAGGGCTAGCAGCACCGAAGATGACGATGATGACGACGAAGAAGACGACGATGACGAGGAAAATAAGGAGAATCGTAACCCAGAAACCTACCGCAACAAAAACAAATCCAAATACTCTCCACAAACCCCATCCAAGAACGTCCTCGGAGACATTTCCAACCTTCGTAAAACCCCCATTAGGAACCCATTGAACATTGAAAATGCCAAAACTGTCAATATCAGTGAGTTCCAGACCCCTGCCAAGCAAATCCCCCAATCTTCTCCATCTACAGTGATCATGTCCAGTGCCGTACGCTCCGATTCTCCCGTCCGTCCTAATTTCACTCAAGACACAGACTATGAAAACGAGCAGGAAAAGAACGAAAAGAATCCTCCTAGCCCTACACCCAAGATGAAAGAAATCAAAGAGCCTATGATGGGTGTGTTCTCTGAACGTAAACCTAAACCGGCCAAATCAAAATCAGTACCGAACAACGCCAAGTACGGGAACGTGTTCAGAAGCTCTAGCGGAAACTTCCAAAAGAAAGACAATAACGGAAAAGGGAAAAATGACAAGGCCAAAATGCAGGCTGGAATGAACAAGTTCCAGATTGTATTCACAGATGTGCATTCATTGATGAACAGCAAAAACAAAAAGAACGAGGGCTCAAGTACCAGCACCAAGTCCAAGCGACTGGCTGAAGAAAAACCTGCCTCAACCAAACCTAGATCGGCTCCTGCACATCTAGGACACCCACCACCACCCCCACCGTCACATCATTCATCTCAGGACCACAGCGTAAGCATGAACACATCCAAAGAACACAGTATGATCTCAGGATCCAATTCCATGAACAATAGTCATTTGAACTTGACTTCCGGCACAGACCATTCTTCCTTTGAACTAGGAGGCTTATCGTCTACACCCAATGGAAAGAGTTTCCTTGATAAGATACTTGAGAAACCGTCGCCGCAAACCCAACACCTCTTCAACCAACATAATTACTACACAGGTCAACAATATGGCTCAATGTTACCCCCTTCTAAACAACACCCACATCCACAACCAAATACCCACCGTTCACTGCAAATGAACCAACAGAATCTTCAGAACCAACACAACCCAATGATGATGATGATGATGATGAGCACCCCGCAACACCAAAATATAGTCAATTATGCCACCCAGATGTATTCCAGTGAAGTGTCGCCCGACAACGGCGAGCCCAACGATTCCACCGGCCAAATCGGCCAAGTGTTATACCAGAACTTACATGGCTACTCCAAAGACATGAACCAGAGTCCTCCTAACTACTCTATGGTCAATATGAACGCACAATCTGTGATGATGCCCATGATGAATTCAAAGCCAGACATGTCTGATTACTCGCATGTGATGTCGAACGAAATACATGACGAAGATCTGGCTTGACTGGTTCGGGCCCCTCTGCACAGCTTACTCATCTCTTTTGTTTACATTCACTTCTCTTATAACTATTAATATGTTATCTTGTTAATTCTATGTACAACTAAATATTGGGAGGCATCAATAAAGCTCCAATCACATGAGGTCTTTCGGTAGCAAGTAGATCGAACATTTGCGCGGCGTTGTTTGAGTCACCTACTTCCAACTGTATGCCCAAGTTGGAGAAAAATCGGCGATTCGACTCACTCAATACTCTTGATTTGTTACCCAATCCAACCACCAAAATTTCAGGTTTGGGGTGGATTTTCTTGAATATATGAAGTATTTCTTTCTCGCTGAATTCAACAATAAATCCGTTGATGATTTTGTAGGCGTCATTACTCAAATTGACCTCGAAAGTCTCGGTATCTAACATTATTGCGCCGATGATGTTACCTTTAGAATCGGGCGATGAGATTAGTAAATGGTTCGCCAAGTAGAATCCATCGGCTCTCACTGTTTCTATATAGTTGACTGGTTTGTCAGAATACATCAATATATCATTCTTCTTGAACAAATCAGCGGGGTTGGATGACGTCTCTCCCTTTCCTGAAGGAGCCTCGAGTCCTTGTCCGCCTCCCATTCCATGTATGGTTTTGTTGCCACCAAATAAATTGGTCCTTATAGGAGTGTGGCAGAATGCCCGCCTGCCAATCGGCTTAGAAGCGATTGCCCTCAATGACCTCATTGTAGTAGTCTGAAGTAGAGCTTGAACCAGATCGTGAAATTTTGGGACGTCGCGATTTGTGTCACGTGAGTGGCATTTGGGTGCAAAATTAGCGATCGAGTTTCCTTCGTTCACGTTCAAGCTTATCCTTCACGGCATTGTAGCACTTTTGGTAAAGCTCTGAGGTATCGGACGTCTCGGTCGAGGTTTGAGATGTTTCAGATTTCATCTCAATCTGTTCATGATGCAAAGGAGGAGAAGTTACTGGGTTATAGAGCTCGTCCAATTTAAGCTTGGAAACGGAGGGTTTATGAGCTAAAGATTTCGTCGGAGAAGAAGGACGCGAGTTCTTGACAGGAGAAGGCGGTCTCGAAGTCCGAAGTGTGGCCGTGGACTTTTTGGGTGACAATTTGGGAGGGATTGGTTGTTTAGGCGGACTAGACAGAAGAGACAACTCGGTCATGTTTAAGTGGTTTATGGAAGGTTTTGGCTTTAGTTTTGGTGGGGAAGAAAGCACATCCAGTGAATTTAGTTTATTGATTGAAGGTTTAATTCTGACAGGTGAAGTAGTTAGGTCTTTCTGTTTAAGATAGCTATCGTGTATACGGCTAAGCTGGACATTAAATGCAAGCTTTGTCAAGTAGCTGCGTATGATGGCGGCTTTCTGCGACTCTGTTATGTCGAAATTCCGTGTGGAAATTGCGTTGGGGACTGTTTCTCTGACGGCTTCTGCAGCATACTGGTACCGTTTTCTGTACTCGAACGAGGCAAAATGCTCGCAATAAATATCGGAGGACGCCAACGTATCGGCTATGAAGTCGGGAGAAAGGTTTTGGAGTGGCAAGAGAACAAATTTGAAGCTTCTGGCGGGCCGTTCTTTGTAGTCGACAAATGGTGGAAACGGATCCAGAACCAGTTTGGAGTCAATTCCTTTTACAGGAGAGCCAGGACGTGACATGTTGGGGCTAGGATACTCACTGACTATGCAAAAAGATCTAAACTTATTCTTGAAGTAGTCTACCATGACTCTGTACTCGTCATTGATCATGGTAGCTAGAAACGCCGGGGTTTGGTAAGTTTGGTCCAATTTCTCGTAGTACACTAGTAGCTCTTGACTCGTTTCCTTGCCGTCCACGTATTTCAAGGTAAGATCTTCATTAAGAAATGTGCTTAGTTTGTTAATCCGGAGCCGCTTGAACTGGTATAATAACGACTTGATCTGAAGGTCTATGGAATCCTTGTTTTCACCTTGTGCGTATGTTGGTACCGAAACGCCAGCAACGGTGTTTCCAAGTAGACTTTTGAGGTTCATCTGACAGTGGCAGAGTGGTTCCAGCCGGATGGGTGGGTTTGGCTTTTTAGGCTGATTGTAAACATAGGGAATCCGGCACGTGACCGGAAACCCCAAGGTGATTTTGGCCAGTTCCAGAGGTGGGAGAGGAAGCAAACGTACAACGCCAAATGTCTACACAATCAGGAATCAGTGCATCGCCGGAGCTCTTGGATGCGTTCAAGCACTTTGAGCGGTCCGCGCTTGTGGTCAAAATCTCGGCCGATAATACCCAATTGGTGCCCGACACCAAGTTCAGTCTGGCCGCCCAAGAGTTGCCCCAAATCTTCAGCGACCTCCACAGTCACATCGGCAACGAGTATCCTCAGCCATCGTACGTGATAGTACCGGCCGACGAAGCCAAGAGCACATTTATATTCATAAGTTTCATTCCGGACGATGCTCCCATCAGACAAAAAATGCTTTATGCCTCGACCAAAAATACCTTGATCAACTCCTTGGGATCAAACTACTTCTCCAAGAACAATACTTTTTCGTGGACCGAGCTTGACGAATTGACTATCGATCACTACGACTTTGTGCGTGCGTCCACGTCCAAGCCGGGTCCCTTGAGCTCGGACGAAAAAGTGCTTCACGAGATCAACAAGCTTCAGGACTTGACGTTGCAGCAGGGCAAAGGCAACCTGTCGTTTTCCAAGGAGTTGCCTTCGATGCACGGCAGCTCCTCCGGCAAGGTGTTGTTCAATGCGACCGACGAGCTTGCCGCCGAGTTTGCTGCGTTGCCACAGAACACCACCAACCGCACCTTGTTGATCTTCAACATCGATCCTCCTACCGAGAAGTTGACCCTCACCTCGCGCGAGCAACAAATTAGTGTGGACTCGTTGGTGAACGCGCTTGAACAAAAAAGTCCCGCCGCGCAGCCTCTGTACAGTGTCTACAATTATCAAGATAACAAGTTCGCATTCATCTACTCGTGTCCTTCGGGATCCAAGGTCAAAGACAGAATGTTGTATGCGTCAGCCAAGCTTGGTTTGGTCAACCACTTGAAGGGGTTGTTGGGCGAGCACAGTTTGTCTATTGACAAGTCTTTGGAAGTGGGCGATCTTGACGAATTGGAGTTGAGTGAGTTGAGAGATACTCCTGCTCCCCAAGACGATTCTGCCAGGTTGAAGTTCTCCAAGCCGCGCGGACCCCGTAGAAGATAAATAGAGTATAGTTTCTATGTACTGAGTATTAGGAATTGGTGAAAATATCTTTTCGATTGGCTGCAAAATGCGATTTTTCAAACTTTTCGCAAAATGTTCCCAAAATGTATTCTACAAACAAAAGTAGCTAAGCTTCTAAATACCAGCTCTACCAAGCCCAAGCTCCTCTGTCACGAAACGGTCGACCAAGTTCTTTAGCCTGGCCGCAACCTCGTCCTTGAAATAGTCTTCGATGTCCGAACTTTCGTCCGCCTCCGCCAATATATGCCCATATATCTTTCGAGATATAGTCTTGTTGATTTTGATGTAATCCTCTTCCGACGTTATCATATTTGGTTCGGCTCCCACCTTGTTGGGGCGGTACAATTTCCGTAAGTTCAATCGTATGTACTTTTGAATCTCGACTTTTTGATCAAGTGTGAGTTCCATCGGCACCTTTTGCACCTTGGGATCTCCACTATCGTATTGGGTATCGCTATCGTTCAAGGGACTATTTCCCGAAGGCGACATCGACGCAGGTGATTCAGCTAGCGATCCTGAAGACAGTGCTACATATGAAGGCCCGGCCATCTGTGGCTGACCAGGCTTTTTGGTGCATAAGTTGATTTGTGGCTGTGGAGGTGTCCTTTTGAGTTGGCTGATCAAGCTGGATATCCTACTAGGTTTATCCAGCGAGATACTTACGTCACTTGCACCAGTATCATTCAAAGGTGTGATGCGCTTTCTTCTTCGCCTCTTGGTGGTACTGACCACTTCTGGCTGAGAAGGAAAAGGTTCTACGCTAGATTCTATATTTCGTGCCACATCAAACTCTTTCCACGACTGTAGTTCTTCTTTAGACAAATTTTGTTGAGCCCTTAACTCTTTTCGTAACAAAACCCCTCCGTTTATAACTTGAGGTTGGTATTCATTGATGAAATCTGGAAACGAATCCTCGGAAATCGAGTCGTTATCGTCATATAAAAAGTCCACGTCCAATTCGTTATTTTCATTATGAATCACAAGTCCTGGTCTTGTAGATCTAGTGCTAGTTGGGGTCGTTCTTTGCCTAGCAGGTGGCCGAACTGCTGCTCTCAGAACAGGTCTAGTTCTTCTGTTAGGATATGCTGGCTGAACAAATTCCTGATCGTTGTCACATATGGGACAGCACCAGCTGGATATGTCCATATCCGGCGTGATTCCCATGCATTCGAGGTGGAAAAATGATCCACAGAAGTTGCAATTTACCAGACTTTTGGTCCTCAGATTATACTCCGAACTGGAGCAGATCGAACACACTCCGCTTGTTAATCTTGAGTCTTCCTCTTCGGGTTGTCTTGTAGATGCCGGTATCACATACTCGGCAGGTATATCGTTGATGGCATCATTGGGGAGGAGTTTGTCTTTGACTGCGATGGTTTGTAGACGATGATCTAGCCTGTTCTTAACATATATTTCTACCTTGTGAAACCGTCTACGGCATGTGGGGCACGAGTTTGACGTACAGGACCATTGGGTTATGCACCTATCATGATACAACTTGTTTTTGCCGCAACAAGAAGGAATAATCCCAATGTGGTCCGTTTCCAAAATATCTTCTAGACATATGGTACATTCGGATTCCATCTCGTCTTTGATATCTTCAGATCGAGCTAGTCCTGAGACATTTAGGTGGTGGAATTGCGTCACCAGTCCTTGATTCGATGCCTCGGTCTTGATGGAGGGAGATAATGAGGGGTTGGGGGCGGGAAAATCCAGAAATTGCAGTCCCTGGGGGTTTGGAGGGCCCATATCTATTGATGATACTATGTTATACCTGGCGAGAAGCTTGTGTCAACCCTTTTTGGTCTACTTGGTGATATCGGGTCCGAATCTCTGGATTAGTGTGAGCTGCAAAGGGAGGCGACATTTGTCAAAATGGCACGACACTATCAACTCATCACTGCGATTAACTTGCGACCCACCTGGAGAGAAGACTACAAATGTCAAGGCACCAGTATGATTTGGTACAGTGCATGAAGCAACCAGGGACCTCAGTGGGACTAGTGTGTCAACTGTGTGACGGTCGCTGTCCGATCTGTGATTCGTATGTTAAGCCAACCACCAAAGTGAGAATCTGCAGCGACTGCTCATTTGGCCATTTGAATCACAAGTGTATTCTATGCAGCAATTTCTTGGGAGACAACAACGAAAACGGCACACCGGCATACTACTGCTTAGAGTGTGTACGCCAGGATCTTGACCGAGAAGGTTGCCCGCGGATTATCAACGTGGGTAGTTTGAAGTCAGACATGATGGTGCGGAGAAAACAACGATAAACAACGATAAACAACTATAGAAAACAACTATAAAAAAGCATAGAGCAGATTGAAGAGACAAGATCGATTTAACGCATAAATGAGAGCGCCAAGAACAGCCAACTTTCCATAGAACTTTTGAAACAGGTGCAAGATTTGGAGTACATTTACATCAAATTTTGCAGTAAAACTGCTCTGAATTGGCTGTATTTTGTGAGCTTCAGGGCTTTCTGATGCGCTGCAGCCAAATGCAGAATCTCGGAATGGTGTTTGCAAGCTACTCAAAGCAACGCTCTGTAAAAGGGATAGAAAAAGAAGTTATTTCTTTACTTGTACATTACTATTTAATTTCCTGTATAAGACTATTGAACGTTCCTTGTTAGATTGTTGCAAGATCCTTAATGGTACATAGATGCTAGTAACAGAATCAGCCCAGCTGACCCAGTGAATTGTCTACTCGACATGCTTCGACTCCCAAATCAACCACCGACTTGATTCCATTTCTCCATCTCTGCTGGAGGTAGTCGTTGACCGGTGCGAACTCCTCGCCTTGGCGTCTCTTTCTCAAGTCGCTCACGTCCGCCACCTTTTGTCTCTTGTTGTTTAGGTTGGTGTTGTAATCGTCACGCGTTTCTTCTAAACTTTGAAGGTACTGTCTGTGCAAGCTGTTGATGTCTTGGGTGTTGTTTAAAAGAAGTGATAGATTTCTTTCTTGAAGACTGTAGTATGAGAGAGAAGTGTATATTCTTGAGTAGTCTGTGGCATCATCTTGTGACTGGTTGGTGGTGTTTTCAAAGCTGGTGTATCTAGTCATATCAATGCCTTCGTCTATAATGGGACCGTCGTTGTCTTCTTCTTCCTCGTACCGCTCGATTTCTTGGTTCAAAAGTGGACTGGGGTGTCTATGGAGTAGTGGGAGTACCTGGTCTACTCTGGGATGCAAATTGTGAGGTGTGTTGTCTTGGGTATCAATGTTGGTGTGGGATGAGCCATACTGGTTCGCTTCTATTTCACGCCGTATCAACTGCTCAACATGGCTTCTCTCTTGTGGACTGACACTTCCATCTATGTACTCCAAGTCCTCTATGTCCCCATAGTTTATGGTGACCATCCTGTAATAAGACTAATGCTTTCTGCAAATTTTACCAGCAGCAAGTTATAGCTTTAAGCAAAAACAATTGTATAACGCACGCAAAAAATACGAGAAAGGGGTGGTGGAACAAATCGTCGTAGAAATGCGGAGGTGATGGCTGAGATGAAATCACACCAGAGCCCGATTCTTTTAGCTGAGCCTACAATATAGTAGTTAAAGAGAGCTAAACCGGAGCGGAAACCAGAATATTTTCCGCACGGTGAACGGCACTAGCCTAAGTATTTTGTTTTTTGCGATGGGCGCTCGCCGGTTCAGGGATGGAAAAAGGAAGAGCGGAATAAAACTAGTGCCGCCGTTCTGGACTTTGGGTTAGAATTGCTTGCTTGAGGCATTAAGATAACTACTTCGATACATATAGGAGTTAAAAGGGGTAGAATGGATTGAAGCCACGCATGCGAAGGCTACAACAGCTGCCAAGAGTGACGTGCTTCGATCGGGTGGCACGCCAAGCTTTTGCAGAGGCTCGCTATGGATGCAGCCAATTGTTGGCGGGGAAGTGTAGGTAGAATGGCCTCAAGGTTCCAAACTCACGCCGAAGATTACAAAAATAAAAGGGCCACAACGCGAGGATTACGTAAGTATTGCTGCCGCACCCATTCAAACACTTATCACTACTAAAATCCCCTGCATCTAAATTGGATCTCCGGTAACAAACCATGGACCGGACGATTGGTTAAAATAGATAACTTTTGACGCCTGTCACAATAATTTGGATTAAACTTTTTTGATTGTGAGTAACTCAACCGAAGGAGCCGTGACATCCAAGGTAAAAATACCGGACACTAGATGCACACAGGCGTCACCTATCTGTAGTCAATAGCAGCACTATACACATACACAGGCGTCACCTATCTGTAGTCGCCTGTACTATACACGACTCACCTTATCTTCTTCCCACGGATGATGTGTGATCACGAGGTACCACAGTATCTTGCCTGAACTTATCAATGCGTATCTCTCTATTGTGAAGCGATGCAGTAGCTGACTAAACTCTGATGTTAAATGATTATGTACTACTAGCTAAATTTCTGTAATCAGGGACATAGTTCACTGAGAGGTTGGCAAGAAATAGTCAGATAGATGTATTAGAAGAGAGTTTCCGTGTAGGACAGGTAGTACCAAAACAAGATGTCTATGGGCACACCACACACTGATCCTACGACAAGTCGTTCATGAAAGATTTTTTTTCTTAGGTAAGTCGCAGCTGTTAACCCAATTTGAGCGTATGGCAAAAATATTGAGAGTGCGCTACCAAAGCTTTATTGCATCGATCAACCAAGGCTAAAGACTGTACTATTTCGCCAGCTCGACGATTCTTTTCAAAGTTTATGTGTAATCTGGTAAAGAGCCCCTGAGGTATCGTAGAATGATCCGAGTACTTTTATTTACGTGATTAACTACACCAGTATGATACTGGTACCATTTTCTACGTCTACAATTCTACATTTGCACCCAGTTTGAGCGGTGAAATCAGCCCGTAAAAGAGGTAGCATTAAAGTAACCGCGCGGCATCGTGAAATGGGAAGAGCAGTTGAGCCTTCGGAGACTACACTGTCCTAGTTAAACTTGTTAAGCTATGCAACCTCTCATCATCACTTGACTTTAGATCGATACAACAAGGCAGCTATCTAGCGAAGTAATTCGGTTTTACAAACGTAAGCAGCTAAGCGTACGTCTGTCTAACCTTTCACTGCCTCATCCAGACTTATCAGTTGTAAATTCTACAATTTGAAATTTGATACCAAATGTATTACTATTTATTATTAGCTTATTTGTTTAAGACATCAGCATCGTATCTGGTCTTGAACCATTGGATAGAGTCTTCCTTGTTGGTCTTGTGGCTGTTTCCGATAACACCTCTAGCTCTCTTTCTTCTGGCAACTCTGGCACCGGCTCTACCCATGACAACGTAGAAGTCCATACCGTAAATACCGATACCTGGGTCGTACTTGATACCCAAGTCAATGTGTTCGTCGATACCGAAACCGAAGTTACCGGTTTCAGAGAAGTTTCTGGCTCTTAATTGGTATTCCTTGACCTTTAAACCTCTTTCCAAGATTTCTTCAGCCTTTGGACCTCTGACGGTAACGTGGACAGCAATCTTTTCGTTTCTTCTGATACCGAAAGTTCTGACGGTGTATCTAGCCTTGGTTTGGACTGGGGTTTGACCAGATAATTGTTCTAAGACCTTAGAGGCTCTGGTCAATCTGTCACCGGATTCACCGACACAGATGTTCAAGACCAATTTCTCGATATGCAAATCACGCATAACATTTTGAGTTTTAGCAGACTTAGAATGTTAGTATATTATTCATTGCGTTGTCTCATTCGACATCATTTCTGTTGTATCAACATACCATTTTGGCTATACTTCTTTACTATGTAACGTCTAAAAGAACCTCTTTTGTCAGTGCCTAAAATTTTTCAGTATCGCGATACCTGCCTGCGACTGTCGCACCGAAAATCCCAAACGCAGTATGTACGGAATACAGACCTGTATGCAGTGGTATCAAAAGTGCGAATATATTGCACGTGCAAATTGTGATCTAGGGTTTCAGCCCTAAGAATGTTTGGCTCCCTGAAGGTAGGCAGTTGGTAGAAGAATTCAGATTGATGTAAGTTTAAATATCACACTTCCATTTCGCAATATCTCTCAGATCAATATTGTGATGGTAGATAAGATGTTCATATATTAATCTGCCCCCTCATACTCGAATCGTGTGATAAACTGGCTGCCCAGCTGTAGCAGATATGGTCGATACAACCGAACCCGAAATTAGATTTCTGGCTTTATCAGCGGTTCCGTTTGGTTGTTTCGTACTTACCACCACAAGTTGAAATGGTGCTTGATATCAATTTAATAAAATTCCACTACACACCAGAAGCTCGTCGTTTGAAGTGGCTGCGAAAAACGGTACGCTCTAGCACGGCTGGGTGCATACCCCAAACGAACAGGAGGTGCTTCGGCAATTCCGAAGAATGAGCTAGGTAACCTCCTGTGTTTTACTTTTACTTCAATAGGGTTAGTGTTTGCTGAAAAAATCTAGAATGACATTACTTGTAGAGGCCTATAATTACAAGTATCTAATTCCCCAAGTCTGATGCGTAGGATGCCATTTCTGAACTGAGCCTATGGTAAAGACATTATAAAAATACAAGCTTTGTAGAAGTGGACTGATCAATATAACCATTGATTAATCTGAAAGCATGTATGTTGTTGGTCGATGCTCTGATGGTTAACCTCTGTTTAAGATGATACTGCGACCTATATCCTTTATTAGCAAACCCTTTACACTCTTGAATATCCGCCTACTTCAAGCGAGTATTCTTGTCGAATTTCTCTGATTTTTTTATTACTTCATTTTATGTAGTATACTTCATGTTTTTCTACGCCGTTCTCATCGATTTAACCGTCAACATTATTGAAGGATTGCTCCTTTTCTTTGATGTCCCAGAAGACATCACCGACATCATGGTTACCGTGGTAGACCCATCCGGCTTCAGTGACGTGGTACAAGTTGACCGAACCACCAGAGTAGGCATCTCTATGCGCAGCAGCCAAGATACTTCTCTTACCCAAGTATAAGGCATCTTCAACGGACAAGTCCCAGTTGTATTCAGAGTCCAAGACACCGTAAGCAAATGTTTGACCGGAACCTACACAGAATATGTCACCCTTTAATCTTGTGCCATCTGAATCGACGTAAAAGATGGTAGGACCCTCTTTCTTGGTATATCCACACACCATGGTACCCATGGACAATCCCATACCTTTGTAACTGTAGACCAAATTACTTAAGATCTTGGATGCGGCCGCAACCGATATTCTTTCCTTTTCACGAAGCTCGTGCAATCTACATTGGGTACCTAACCAGGTTTCCCAGTACTGACAGTCTGCAGCACCACCGGCCATGGTACCTAATAAGAAGGGGTTAATTCTGATGACTTTGTTGACGGTTTGAGATGCAATCCAGTTACCTTGGGTGGCACGAGAGTCGACCGCCACGATGATCCCTCCTTGGAATCTGAACGCCAATGTGGTGGTACCGTGGGCGATTTTGATCTTACAGTCAGGGTTGGAGGCGTCGTCTGTGTGTGCTCTCAAGAAGTCGGTGGGTTGTGAAATGGGAGGCAATTGGATGGAAGGGGCCAACTCCAACTGTTGGCTGGCGGCATTTTGGGATCTGGCCGAATCTATCTCGCTCAACACCGTGTTGGTGCTGGCATGTGTGAATCTTGAGGCAATACTGTTCATGTGGGAATGTGAATTGACCTTGTCTAGTTTGGGTCTGTATAGATTAAAGGCTTCTCACGTATGATAGGCGTATCTTCACCAGCTTATGGTGTTTGATAGTTGAGTGTGCGAATCGCCACCGTCACGTGGATAGTTAGGTAATGTAATGTAGATAATGTCTAGTTTAGTCATGTGACCGAATATGTCCGGGAGCCATAATTCTATATAGCCTAAATAACCCCGCAAGTCAGTACAGTTTCGTGGTTATTGATTCCTTTCACATCAAATCATTGTAGTTGGAAATAGTGGATAGAGGTGGCGTTTTAGGGTAAAGTAAAGTTCAGTGAAAACCAAGTGCAAAGAGTAGTCGCGATTATTTGCACCCATTGAATTTGCACCCAAAGCAACTAGCTCTGCAAAATTCACCGTTCCCTTCGATTCACAGTAGTCAAGATCTTATATACCTGCTCTACTATTATAACCTCTATCTTAAACGATTTAACGAATTAATGCTCACCTGACCATTGTATTTCAGTAATTGTACATTCTATGAACTAAAGTAGTATACACTATTCTGTCTTTATTATTTTGCGGGCATTGTCGTCATTTTCTTCGGAGTCTCTTTTGGCGGGTCTATCAAAGCCAGGCCGCTGTGCCGGTTTATTAGAAAGAAACAGAGGCGGTCTTGACAAGCCACCGGGTTTGGCGAAGCTCTGCGGCTTGGAGAGCGACGTGTTGGACTTGTAGCTTGGTGGCCGTGCTAGGCCCGAGCCAAACAGCGGAGGCTTGGAAAGCTGGGGACTGGCTGGTTTGGTTTCTGGAGAAGCCGCGGGTGCCTGGGGTGCCTGGAGTGCCTGGGGTGCCGGAGCAGCCAGAGGTGCCAGCGTAGCAGATGGTGCCGGTGCCAGTTTTTCAGGCAGCGCCGGTTCTTTCTTGAGCACAGACAGTTGAGGAGAAGACTGGGTTGGTGCTGGCGTTGGCGCAGCTTGTGCATTTGATGGTGCAGAAGCTGATGGTGCTGGTGCTGGTGAAGCTTGCACTGGTGAAGCTTGTGTTGGTGAAGCTTGTGCTGGTGCTGGTGATTGTGACGACGGAGTACCTGCTCTACTGGCTGTTCTGCTCGACGGAACTGAACCACCCTGTTTCTCTTTGATAGACTTGGTCAAGGCAATGTCCAAGATCTTACTAACCTGCAGAGGAGCTTTCTCCACCAAGAAACTAAGGGCATTGTCGCCGCAACCAGCCTTGGCTCCAATCACATTGACCTGGGCAATGGTGGTGGCCAAAGCTTTGGTGATGATTTCGGTGGTGGTGGCTGTATTGTACGATAATTTACGGGCCTTGTACAAGGTGAAAAGCTCCTTTTGCAAGTACGCCAACGACTTCTTTGTGTCGTGGTTCATACCCACTGGCGAAGCCCCAGTGGTGCTGCTGGAGGCACTGGAGGCAGGAGACGCCGATCTGTTGGCAGCTAATTGCGCCTTGATGGTATTTGGAGGTGGTGCCGGTGTTACAGGCCCGGTACTAGGACGGTCAGGAGCACCCGGGGCGGTCTGGGGCTTGAAGTACATGGGAGCCTTGGAAGTGTCACGCCTGATTTCGCTGGCCAACTCAGCAATGGTCTTTGGTTTGGCGGCGTTGGGCATGCCGGGCAGAGCCTTGTAGTGGAGCTGCGACATGAACGGCGACAGCGGTGTGGCGAGGCCATACGGCGAAGTATATGACCTGCCCATGATGTTGTGTTGCGCCTCGAGGCGCTGTTTCTGTCTGAGCTCTTCTGCCTTGGCTTCTGCAGCTTTGGCCCGTGCTGCTATCAACTCCTGCTGCTTTCTACGGACCTTCTCCCGCTCATTAATGTAAAGATCATCAATGATATACACCCATTCCCTGTCTCTTTTTGTCTTGCGCTTGAAAATCTTGTTGAGCTTGACGTTGTGCGATACTGAAAACTGCCATCCGTCAGGACAGTACTTGTAGTAGGGATACGATTCTTTGATGGACTCGTAGAGCTCTGTAAGTGTCAAGCCGTCGTCTCTGTGGGCCCTTAGAGCATTGGTGATAATGACCGGTAATTGGATCGACGGCTTGGTGCGATACTGCTCGGGGATCTCGTCCA
Source organism: Suhomyces xylopsoci (assembly GCA_030568675.1). Taxonomy (NCBI): domain Eukaryota; kingdom Fungi; phylum Ascomycota; class Pichiomycetes; order Serinales; family Debaryomycetaceae; genus Suhomyces; species Suhomyces xylopsoci. The sequence continues at coordinate 695,171 of JAJMGM010000001.1, forward strand.
TAGTATACACTTTCTTGGGCAACTTCTTGAGACTTTGCGCGGGTGTCATTGGCAATCTACGTCTGGGGATTTTGGGGAACTTGGACGGTTCTTCTACTGTTTTGGGCACTCCAAACGTGGTCAATGTGGCTTTTCCCGTGACTGTGATGGCCCGTAATGGAGGCCGTGGTCTTACAGCAGAAGGCTCGGAGATTATGGCCAACACAGGCACTTCAAGCTTGGGTGGTGGCGGTCTCGGTGGAACCACCGACTTGAGCCCGTTATATATTAGTCCTTGCGGCAATTTCATCGGCAATTGACTCGAATCAAGACCCAATCCACTTTGCATGTTGGGCAATCCAATTCCAGGTATCGGTACAAGTCTATTGTCCAATTTCTGGATGGGGCCGCGATTGTACAATCTGTTGGCTGGAGGCTGAATCGAAGCAGCTTTGCCCATACGGGGAACAGCTGGCTTGCCCATTAATGGAGCAGACCCGATACTGGGGTCTATCTGGGAGTCGTCGGTTCTTCTCAAGTTCAGCTTCTGTTGAAACTGTTGCTTCTTCAAGTCTCTCTCCTGCTCCAATTTACGGCGTCTCTCCTCCTTTTCCTTCATAAGACCCTGGTTGTGCACATCTATAAGCGGACCCAAGGTGGCTATTTCGTGGTCAAGAATAGAAAGATCCATATCGATATCATGGGTATTTCCATCATTATCTTCGTCCAAATTGACTCCCTGCTCGAGATTATGCCGCTTGACCAAACGGTCGATTTCATCCTCTTCTTCTTCAATGGCCGCTTCATTATACTGACTAAGCTTGAGAAGGTTCTCTTCGAGCCCTTCTCCAGGTTCGTTGCCTTGATGCTCAGCCAACATCGCCTGGATCTGCGAATCCAACATTTCCGAGTCTTCTTCGTCAATAGCATCTATAGAACTGACCCCAAGCTCCTTAAGTATATCGTTGATTTCGTCGTTGGCTGCACTGGCTAGCGATTTTCTTCTTGCATTGGAAAGTCTTCTGATTTTGAGTAGTGAGTTTCTCCGGCTGGTACTTTCTTTACCCTCTTCCTTCTTATTCTGTGGTTCTTCCTTCTTTGGTACTTCCTTTATCAATTTCTCTTTCTCCTCTTGGGGTGAGTTACTCTTCTCTATTTTCTTCTTCGGCACCTTCTTGCTGTACAAATTAGAGCGCAAATTAATAGCATCTGTAGGATTAAATTGCTTGGGAGGTACCGAAAGGGGGTCTTCTTCACTGGGCTCAACCGAGGGAAGAACGAATTTGAATGGCAAGTCGCCGATTTGGATCTTAGTCCCATCAGATAATGGCAAGGTAATCCCCTTTTCTACAAACGTGTCGTCAACAAACGCTCCGTTGCGCCCAGTGATGGAGATCTCAAACCGCTGGGTCCCGAAGTTGTAAAAGATCTTGGCATGTCTTCTAGATATGGCCTTTTTGGACGATAAATGAACGTCCACGGCATGCAGGCTAGACTGCAACAACTCGTCATTAGACTTTCTTCCAAGCACAACCTGAAGTGTCTGCACAAAGAAAGTGAAATTCTCAAAGTCTAGCCTGGCGTAGGCGGAGATCTTGGATGTTTCGTCGTCTTTGTCGTTATCATTAGTAGACCTATCGGGTTCCTCCAGATCTTCAAAATCTTTTTCATCAGATCTAGCCTTCTCTGTGTCAACGGCCATCAAGGTTGAGTTCCGCCGTATTTGGTCCTGGGAGTTGTTGGAAGCACTTGGAATGGCTATATGCGGGGACAGAGACCTCAGAACGGTTTTGCTGTTCATGTTGGAGCTCGGATGCAAATTGACGCGGTCTAAAGGTCCTATGTCCATCTCATCGAGCTCGTCAATAAGATTGAGTTCTTCAGCACTGTTTTGGCCGCCTGGATGGGGTTTGTTGGGCAGCGAATCAAGCTTCACCAGCAAAGCCAGATTGTCGGAAATTTTGGGTGCTTCGATACCAATATTGTCGGCATCTCTGCTATAGTCGTCTATATGGTCCATGTTGGGTATATGTATGGGATCCAGTTCTGGATTATGACCGCTCATCGTGGAGTATTATGTGATGGTAAATCAGATGGCGGTGTGTTGCAAATTGGGGGAAAACGTCGCTTTTCTATACTGGTTTCGGTGAAAAATACGTGTCTATAGCGATGTGGGAATTTCCGGCTTTCTAAAAGCCCAATATCATGTGAAGTTGTTGTATAACGTGGGGGTGATAAGGTGTTTTCAGACGTGGAGCTTGTTTTTTTTGTTCTGATTGCGAAGAGGTCTGGTGAGGATGAGAGCGGAAGGGGAGCCAGAAATGCTACGAGAGAGTGAAAAGGAGGACATTCTACGGGGAAAAGGCTTGGGAAAGAAGAGAGTACTAAGATGTAATTGTATAGCAGTGGAATATGTATAGAAAGAGTAGTTGGAGTATATGGGTTTATCAGTTCATCACGTGGGCTGCTAGGTGCTCTGGGATGAGCCTAGCCGCAATTGATAGGGCGATAGGCAGAGAGGTGATGGGTCCAGATATATATCACATCACAGCTCACATACTAGAAATTAGTCCGGTGGGCGAGATTATGTTCTTCTCAGAGGTATATACTATTCGAATGAGCTCCATTACTACTGTCATTTGTAGTGTCTAGCACTCTCGCTAGCTAGGTGATTTTAGCGAGACTGAGACAATAGTGAGGCGCGCAGAGGCATGCGGAATTCCTATGTAGACTAAATGGCCAGGTACAGTCTTATGAATTGAAGCATCATAAGTTTAGACATAATAGAAGATGGCATATAGAAATCATGATGAGGTGGTGTAGCATAGTTATTGTTGTGACTTCTACTAAGGGTGTTGTCCATATTTTCACAGAGTGAAGGAGTTGTGAGATTAACATATTGTTAAGAATTTTGGCATATTCTTGAAAAATGTATCTGTCGACTAATTACTCCCATTTTATCAAAAATACATATATGAAACTATATGTAGACACGGCACAGATACGTTACATGTAATTACATTTATGCCCCAAGTTGTGCTTCCCCGAAATCTCAGGTTTCAGCTCTGGGTGCAAGATAAGATGTGCATTTGCATGTCACGCACGACCCATTATTTGCAGGTTCATCTCATCGCCAATTTTCATGGCTATAAGCAGGGCTTGATCGCAAAATGGTAAGTATACGAGACAATATGAGTAGAACTGACTAACCAAGTAGGCAGGAATAAAGAAGAAATCGACACTTAGAGATAAAAGTGCAAAAAGGTCCAATTTGACCAGCAAAATCTCGGAGTTCAAGCAAGATACTTTTGATCAAGATGACCAACACCACGAAAACCCCCTTTTAAAGTTACTGAAGATCACCAAGAAAGAGAAACAACAGACAAAATCGTCCAACTTCGCGCTGAGCCTACTCAGAAAGACCACATTCAACACTTCCAACAATATAAGTAAATCGGCCATCAGAAGACGGAGACGGAAGGAAAAGGAACAATTGAAGCCTAACATGCAGGAGTTGCTCAGCACCTTACCAGGAGACGGTGATGCAACCACAACTATTTCTACGTCTACTACAACGGTCAAGCCCTCCGGATACGTGGCCAAAGCCAACAAGAACGTGCCGAATGCATCCAAAAAAACAGGCCATCAGAAGATATTGAAGGAAGAGAACAAGAACTTCAACAACGTATTGAAAAACCCGGCTTTCAGGCAGTCTCCATTTGCAGCCCTCAAGTCGGCCATCCAGCACAACATGGAGCAGTAACGTGACACAGCACGTGACAAGACACCACATATTAGTAAACAAACAGACGAGTAAAACAATAGAATACGAATGTAGGGAATGTAGTCATGGGCGGCGACGTACTCCGCCCAGAAGATTGCCGAGACTGCTCATAGCAACCGGGTACGAAAGTCAGGCACGAAATCGGGGTAGTTGGGTAGCCTCAGAGGTCTCCGTACTCTCAGCCCAGCACTCTTGGATTTTCCAAACAGCGCTGCACGCGACGCGCTAAACAGAATGATGCCACATCACACCAAATGTTGGGGCCCACAAGCATTGGACCGCTAAAACACTTATAGACTCGACACTACAGTAGTAGCATTCAACATCAGCAACACTAGTAGCACTGCCCAAGCAGCCGTAGCAGCCGTAGCGACACCATCACTAGCAATAAGCGTATTCTTTCAATCGCGGGCACGCAACCTGTTTGTTTTGATTTGGGCTCGCCCGCGCACGACCGTCTAATTACAACAATCATCAGGAAACAACCAAGACAGAAACAGTTTGGCGGCCAATCAGTGAACTAGCGTAAGCACCAGCATTAATCTGACCACTAAGCCTGCTCGGAATCGCAAGGTAGCCACCAATAGTATCGGGGACCCCACTAAACCCATAGCAATGGAGTCTAATGTTCCCCAGGACACCAGTCCTCCACCCAACCACAACAATGATGGGGCGGTTCAAGATGAGGCAGCGCAAACAAATCCTTCGCCTTCTACATCCGTGCACTCATTCTCAGACAGCTTACCTCCACTACCACCCAAAGACGTTATTGAACCGGTAACTGTTCATCCTGATTTTGTCTACAACAAACACGACGAGTCGATCTTCGACGACGAGAGGCTCTTTCCTGGACTTCACAGCGATGCCAACAACGAAGGGTTGGTCAAATTCGACGAAAATAACCCCGATATTATCAACAATGCCACGCTCAAGGCCTTGCTAGTGCAGTTGACGTCCCCCGATGTCATCGACTATAATCTCATCTGTGACTTCTTTCTCACCTATCGTATCTTCGTAAGTAGCGAGCAGGTGATGAGTCTTTTGCTCACTCGGTTGATATGGTCGTTGCAGTACATAAACTCACATACCGAGTCCAATATTCGGATCGGAAAGCTTGTGCTATTGAGGACGTTTGTGGTGTTGAGACATTGGATAATCAACTATTTCATCGACGATTTCGACTCCAACATCGCCTTGTGCGACTTGTTCACCTCCACTATCAACAAAATCACCATAGTCTCCAACTTGGTCGGGCGAGACTCACACTCGCAAATGGTGTTTGAGACCAAGATTCTTAGCGACTTGAAGATCCACTGGTTGAACCTCATAAACGACTTTTGGAAACTCGGCTACGACCTAGACTCAATCGTCTCCCAAGATGTGCTCAAGTATGAGCTTCCAACTTCGTCAGAGATCCCCAATATCGTCAAGAAAGTGTTGCAGTCCAACAACCTCGAGTCCACTTCCATTCACACCAATCCTTCGTATAGAAGGTCGGCCATGTTGTCACTCTATGACAAAAAGGCATTTCACAAATGCATCATTTTCGACGAGAATAGCGAAGACGAAAACCCCCAGTATTCCATCAACAATCTCTTATTGCAGCATCAGTCATCGAGACAATCACTTAATATCAAGCTCCAGGAACTCCAGACGCGCCAGAAAGACGTAAAGTCTCCCATAATTACCAATTATCTGTTCCAAACGACGCCTACAGAGCCCAAATTCAAATCTAAACAGAAACCTCCCTTGGCCCCCACAAATAGACACAACCACATGAACATCAAGGACTCATCATTAGCACTTAAAAAGACCACTTCGAACCCCAACCACACCACAATTGCCAACACTGAAAATGATAGACAAGAAAAAGAACTTCCTCCCATAGTACCACCACAAGAGTCTATGAAGAAATGGAAACTTGAGTCGAGCGGCTTTTCCACAAACGGTAACATCAAACTTCCCAACTCCAAAGTCTCCCAAATCTTGCCTCCCACTCCGGTCAAAAAGATGGATTATATACTCAAACCAGGTCCTGGAGACTTGAACGGGTCGCCTCGTAAAAACCATCCTGGTGGCATATATAGTCCTCCAAGATACGAGGATGAGTCCAGCGGCATGAACCGCAAGAAGTCTATCAAGATGTTTGTCGACGGCTGGAAGAAAACAATGTCTCATAAGCACGAGTATGGACACAGCAGAAACATATCTGGAGGATCTTCCAAGACTATACAACCGGCTATTAGCACAATGCTTGACGGAGCTATGACTTCTATGGTAGAAGAACAGGAAGAGATAATGGGTCACAGAGTAGACGTATTGAGTGCTCGAATCATCGATGAATTGGAGTACTTGTTGCGCTACTACATCAAAAACGAAAACTCTCCTGGTACTATCATCGAGGACGATCTTAACGGGCAAAAACAAGAAATTGAAGACGAATTTCCAAATGATGATCTCTCTCCTGCAAATGTAGAGGAGATCGAGTATGATGGAGACAAAATAGATTACGACCAGAACGAGGAAGATGACGACGAGAACGAATTCAATTTCAGCAATGGTGTAGACGTGATGGGCTCGCCAGCCAAGAAACCCAGAATTGTTGATTCCCAACTAGTTGTGCCGATGAAAGGAGAGCTTGATTTTGTCGATAGGGAAGATTCTGGCGACCAGATGGATATAAATGATCTTTCTGACCTAAACATTGTAAAGATAGACAACTTGATAAATACCAAAGACGAGGCCAGCAAGAATAACCACCGTGCCCAGACCATCAACCCCAAGTCCAGCAGCAGCCGCGAATCGCCTGAATTGTTACTGGATACCCTAATCAACAATTCGCAGGAGTCTTCGTTCCAGAAACCTGCAAGTATCAACTGGAACGACGAAGGTAATCTTGATCTTGAGAATTCAGAGGGCCCTAATGATGAAGAGGATGAGGCCAGTGGAATCCAAGATATAAGTCACAGCAGTTCGGTCTTGCGCCATAACAATCCTGCTGTCACCACTATTAGGTTGAACAAACAAGGCACCCAGTTCTTTGATTTCAACCCAGACTCACCTCCAGAACCCCCAACTGCATACCAGAACCAGTCCAGTGGGTCTCTTGAAACTTCCATATCAACACCCAGTAACTTCACTCAATATGATGCAGAAATCGCCGACTTGGGTATAGCACTTAGCCCCCAACTGATGAAGCAGCTGGTTCAACAGAGCTTCAATGGTCATATACAGCATCCTCAATTTAAGCGTATTAGTTTTGACCTGAGCTCAAATATCAGAAGAGGGTCTGCCATTTCTCGTAACTCGGGAGGATCTGCGTTCAGAAGAGACTCTACCAAGTCGTATGTCAGTTACGACTCTGCATTTTCCATATCCAACGCATCGCGGAGCTCAGAACGATACGAGGATAGAGATTTCAGCGGAAACGCTGGACTCAAGAGGATGAATGGATTCAACAACCTTCGGGGCCCTACATTAAATAATTCCAACGAGTTACGAATGTTGGATACTCCTGTCAGAATAAAAACTGGGTCTGCTTCATCGTTCATATCTCGGTCTTCTCTGGTAAGAAGAAGCGTGCGATTCAGTACATTGTGTGCATTGACAGAGTTGCCATTCAGTAACTACCAAACAGAATCTATTATTGAAAAGAAAAACTCCATAATCCAACGGACTTCCAAGCTGTCGGACGTTGCAGACAGCTCAATCTTCTCGGTAGCGATCAAGAGTCGCAAAAACTCAGTCAAAACCACCATAAATGAAAGTATCAACCAGCCAAGTAATAATTCATCCACCAACTCAGTGGCCATACCAGGAATTAGTAGCTATGTCTTGAAGGAGTTAGCTGCAATTCCAGACGAATCTTTCCAGTCAAATGATCCAATCGAGTTTGCATTATTCAAGTTAGAAGGAAAGGATTCTACCAAGATTTTGAACGGCAAACGAAGTGGTGAACTGAAACTCAAATCAGAAGAAATCCCATCTACCGATAGTCCTGCTAATTCCGCTCCCGACTCAACCCAAGACATTCTTGACGAAATCCAAAATGCCAAAACCGAAGATCTTATCGACATCACTCAGCAGGACATAACTCCTGAAGGACCATTGACTCCAGTGAAAAGAAAACTCCACCACAAGCAGTTCCAATCGGACTCTAATCCTCTTACGTCTACCCCCAACAACGACAGCAGATTTTTCAATCCTTCGAACTTGAATAGCAGCAGTACCAGTCCTAGTTTAGCTGCTCTCAAGTCTCCTAAAATTATCTTGGAGAAGTATAATCTTACAAACGACAATCTTTCTGTGAAGATGGTGATGAACAGCAACACCCATATTTCATTTGTACTTGGATTCGATTCGCAATCGCTCGCCGACCACTTCACAATAATTGAAAAAGATATGCTTCAAGAAGTGGACTGGAAGGAGCTTATCGAATTGAAGTGGAATAAGGAATTGACCCCAGTCAACAGTTGGCTCGAGATCATCGTGAATGACACCTATTATCATCAAAATAAGGGAGTCAATTTAATTATTTCTCGGTTCAATTTGATGGTGAATTGGATCATTTCGGAAATTCTTTTGACCAAAACCCAGAAAGAACGAATCTTCATAATATCCAGGTTTATCCATGTTGCACAGAAATGTTATGTCATTCAGAACTTCTCTACATTGATGCAAATAATTTTAGCATTGACCTCTGAAAAAGTTCAGAAATTGAGAGATACGTGGAAGAACTTGCCTGCTGGAGATATCTTGACGTTAAAGAACCTTGAGGAATTAGCCTCTCCCGTCAGAAACTTTTTGAATATCAGATTGTATATCAACCAGATGAAACCATCCAAAGGATGCATTCCGTTTGTTGGATTGTACTTGTCAGATTTGATATTCAATGCCGAAAGACCTACGTTCATCAAACCAAAGAAAGCCAAGCCATATGGTGACATGCCCGTAGCAGCCGATATAAGCCAACGAAGAATGGCATCGCCCTCATCATTGACAAATAGTTCAAGAAATGGAGATAATTCGGACATGACCACCTCGACGATCATCTCCTCGCCGGAAGTCGAAAAAGTGGTCAATTTCTCCAAATTCAGAACTTCGGTCCACATTGTGAAATCATTGTCGCAATGTATCGAGTGGTCGTCGCATTACAAGTTGAATGCCGTTCCAGAACTATTATCCAAGTGTTTGTACATCAAATCGTTGGATGAAGAGGAGATGAACTTCTGCTTGCAGAACCTAGAAGACTCTTAGCCTATACTTAATAATACGTAATACAATAAGCTGTACATATAAAAAGTAATTTCGTAGCGAACACTTCTGTAAAGTCGCGATGACTGCAAGACGAAAAACGTATCTCCTTCTGGACAGAACAGCAATAAGAAGACAAATATAAGGTTCCTACGACTTTCTAGAGATGTTAGCTCAAACTAAAATCAAGCAATAATGCTTCCCAAATAAGCAGATAGACCTGGCGCAATTTGTGATGGACGGTCTGATGGATTGCATGCATGTCAAAAATTTCTTTTCTTTTCGCAGCCATAATAGCGAGCTCACTGTATTACTCACAGCTTTTCGTTCAAAATGATTAGTCCAGTGCTAGCAGACTAGATTTCGCTGTTAGTGTAATAGCTTACTGCTGTTAGTTTTATCTTAAATCTTATCGTTAAATTAGTCTATATGTACGTAGGTATAAAAATCATATGACTCCTATATATCTTAAATCTGGTGGTTAGAATTAAATCTTGTTCTTGCAACAAGCCTTTTCAGGTTCTCTACCGACAGGGTGCAAAACCGACTTGTTGAAAGCGTTGTTGGATTGAGGGAGATCCAAACCAGGGTTTCTATCGAAAAAGTTGACTGGTGTTAAGTGGATAGTGTGGGTTTCAACAGGCATGACTGGGAAGTCTTCCACTCTTGGAATATGGGTGAAACCCATGGTGGCCCAAACAACCAAATCTTCGTTTCTAACAGGGTCCTTGTAATTGGCCCACCTGCCAATACCTTCGTCGCTCTGGGACTGGTTGGTGAATTCACCTGCAGCAAACAACTCGTTGTCTCTGTACTTGGTGACCCAGATTTGCTCGGTAGCGAACTTGGCTCTCTTGACGTTGAACGAGTCCTGGTCGGCCAAAATCATTTGTGCTGCTGGCAAAGCAACCTTGTAACCAACTGGAGATTTGGAGATAGGGTTGATGACGTTTTCGTTCAAGATCTTGTAGGTTCTGTTGGTGAATGGCGATTGTTCGATGTGACCGGCTTTTTCAACAAAGTGTCTGTCAGTGACAAAACCAGTACCGAAAGGATTCAAGTGGTCCTTTGGCAACTTGACGGCATCGTCGTATACCACGGAGTTGTTGTGGCCATCGACAGCAGGATCGATTCTGAAAGACAAGATGTGTTGATGGTATGCGGCCATGACGTTAGGACCAACAATAGTACCCCATGGAACGGTGACGTTTTCGTCAATTGGCATGGTAGACAAAATACCAGTGGCTCTAGTCTCCAAGTCGATGGAACCATCGTTGACAAACTTGAAGTTAAGAATGTACTCGTAGTTGGCCACGGTAGCAACGGTTTGAACAACAAACTCTCTCTTTCTGGCAAGCACGGCATTGCCGTTTCTGTAGTTAACGTGCTTGTACAACAAACCGTTGTCTTGTTCGTGCATACAGACGGTGTTTGGAATGACGAAAGGCTCACCGTTGGCGTGGATTCCCATACCGTCCAAGTAGGTGATGACACCCAAACAGTCACAGCCCAAAGCTAACGAGTTACCAGTGACACCGAAACCACAGTCACCCAAATCAAAGGCTTGTTTTCTGTGGTATGGCTTTCTTGGGTCTCCGTATGGAACAGTCATTTCGGACAAAGAGAGTCTGTAAAAGACTTGTCTACCCTTGAACCAAACATCGTAGATAGCGAAACCTTCTCTAGCAGTGGTGGCTACTCTGAATTCCCATCCTTGCCAGTAGACCTTGGAGCCTTCGACACGGTAAGATGGACCTTCTGGCTGCGAAATCAAAAGTGGCTTGACATCTCTTGCAACAGTTTCACCGTTCAAGTCAGGGTGGTATTCTACTGCAGGAACCACTTGCCATGGCTGAGTCGAAGTGGTGGTTTCGTCGTATCCACCAGGCAAGTAATCGATTCTGACCAACTTTTCAGTGAAACACTCGAAAACTGGGGAGAATTTCAATGGTAAAGAGTAATGGTTGGATTCAGTGTGGCCGTTTCCAGCCAACACGTACATGAAGAACTGAACCAATGGTCTCTTTTCATTGGGATCATCGGTAGCATAGATCCATGGGTCGTTTCTTATCAGGTATCCTGCAGGTAACTTCAATTTTTCAATTTCGGCCAAAACAGCGGGGTGCGTGTTACACAAGTGTTCCCATCTAGCCATGTCGTCAGCCAAAAGAGGACCACAGACTCCCTTTGGAAGCTGGACCTTGGTGATGATATGGCCCACAGTGACATTGACCAAAGCCTTGTTGAATTCAAGGGTATTGGTCCAGTAGTAGGCGTACAAGACTCTTGGGATCTTTGGCAATGGTAAGCCTTGTTTTTCCGCGTCTAAGTATTTTTTCATGTCGGTCTTTGGAGGGTCGAGTCTTTCGATCTGAACAAAGTGAACGTTGGCAGTGGAAGGATAAGCATCCTTGACCAACTTGGATGCCAATCTGATTTCATAGTCTTTGACTGAGTCAAAAGGGTGTACGTTAGCCATAGTGGATTTGATAGCTGAGTAACTTGATTAATGAATCTGTAAAAAGGATGTGGACTCGACTGTATTTATATTCATGAGATGCCCATCTACTATCATCGTGGCCAAATCAGGCAACCGCTTCAACATTCTTGATTGGGCTGATGGCTAGTAAATTATCCGCCGATAATGCATATAGTTTAGATACAGGTCAATTTCCGCTTCGTTAGTGGTTCTAGTCAAACAGATAGACGCCTATCGCTTCCCAAAAGGGAAGCGCGGATGCGCTTGTCCAGCGCGGACGCATCCAACTAGCGAAAGGAGTACGTGCGGAACTGGATGACTCGGCCGCTGGCCAGAGCGGCGCACGACCCACTATCTCCACCTTTTGCGCCGCACACGACCTGAAAATTGGGGGAGCACGACCTACTGGCGTTTTGCGAATTATAACATCTGGAGTGCAGGCAGCTCTGCCCCACTCCCAGATATTCTCAGCCCATTCTCTCTACCCCCTCTCACGTACAATACACGTACTTCCGTTAGCCCAGCTACTGTGTTGGTGGTTATATCCCCAGCCTGACCTTCTCATTCTATCCATTCGTTCGGCTATCACCTTAAATCGTAAGAACACCGTATATAGTGCCCCGTAATTGGCCCTACTCCCTAAGCCCTGTCCTTTATCTCATCTCAAACAGTATATTGATCCCTTTTTTGCACCCACCTAAGCCTCGAAATGGAGAATAATTGTTGGGCTAGAGCTGGCACGACCCATTAACACCAATGGACCATGACCCGATACGGTCACGTGAGCGTCTTGGCTAGTACAATACTTGAGCCATTGCGACGCCCGCCCGACTCTCGAATTTCCAACCTAATCGTATAAAATTGAGTCTTGTAACTCAGTTTGACTGTTCATCACAACCAAATGCCATCCCACATCAAGCTGCGCCAGAATAACCCCAAACTTTGGCTAGCAGCCGTAGTAGCAACCTCAGTTGTTACGCTCTCGTACAAATTATACAACTACTATAACAAAGAGATTGAAGAACAAGAGCAAGAAACCCAAGATGGTAAATTCAGCATAGCAAAGCAATATCGCGGCAAATCGATAGCCCTTACCCTTTCGTCTTCAGTAATCAACCTGAAATTGCCATTGAATGACATCTTAATCAACAGCACCGACATTGTATTTATACTCCCACCAAACCTTTCTGAGGAGGATTTGGACCAGAACTTGAATTCCGAATTCATTAAAAAAGACAACAACTACAAGTTGCTCAAATGCCTGAACCAACAAGGCTACATACAGATCTTGAAGAACTTGAAACCTGACTTGTTACTTATATGCTCGGACGACTTGGGACTTTCCACATTGAAGCTCACCCAGGATTTGAGCAGGTTTATCAAGAAGATCGTCAACATTGACCAGACAAACGACGATATTTGCGCCAAAATTATGCCAATCTTCAAGTGATATCTAGGTGAGAGCTGGTATCTTACACACTATATAATACGTGAGACTTAATTCATTAATGCATTCAGTGAACAGCTGTAGTATTCAATTTACTGGTTTAGACGGGCTTCCGCGCGCAACACCATAAACTAATGTATTTCTGGACCAAAATTAAGATTATACGAGACGCGAAACTATGGCACCGCACCTTTAAGCGGGGGAGTTCGTAATTGACTATATATACTGAATTATTTCAAACTCTTTCACGTTTCTCTAAAAAGAAAATTCGGCTTCTTTAGTATCTACTATGAACGAAATATTTGAGAATAAATAGGTCGATTAAATGAATCAATAAATAAATAAATAGGAACTACTTTTAGGCGTACTTTGCTTTGTCCTGCAAGTCTGGCAAGCCAATTGCCTTGACAGGGAAGTAGGTGTTGGTAGGGTCGGCAATACCGGCGTACGCGTTGTACCATGCACTGAATGCAGTAATTAATCCAAATACACCTCCGGCTTTAGTAACGGCAACACGTCCCGTGAACTCACCAATTGCCAACAACAAGAATGTGATTGACAAGAAGAAGAAGACAGAGAAGAATGCCACGGTAGATTTAAGTGTCATGGTAGTCATGAAGAAGGTGAAGATAAACCACGCCACCAAGAATATACCCAAGGCATTTGCCAATTCCTGCTCCTGGTCTCCGAAAGCAGTGATGATTCCGAAGGAATCAGTGAGAATGGCGGCGTAGGAGGCCCAGAATCCTCCGTATGAACATAACGCAAGAGCACCAAAAGTGTTGCCCAAGGCGATTTCGAAGAGTCCAGCAAGGAACTGAGCAAATCCACCGTAGAAGAAAGCAAGTCCCACGACAATGTTTGGAACCTTAACGCCTCTAGCTTGCACATTGACCAAAGATAACACAAAAGTGGTGAGAGCGAAAGCTGACAAACCCAATGGAGAAGGGTTGCCTAACTTGACTCTTGGTGGAGGAGAGAGACCCGGGTTTAAAGTACCACCGAAGGCCTTTACCAATTCGGACTTCAAGTATTTTTGGTTGCCAAATTGAATGTACTCATCGTCATGGTGAATTTTGACAACTCCGCTGCCAGCAGCAGAATCGTCAGAATCACTGAAGAGTTGGTTTGGAGGGGCATGGGCTTGGTCTTGGATTTCTGCCATTATTGCAAAGCTAATTAAAGTTGAGTGCTTAGATAGTGTATTTTATGCAGCGAGAGTTTCAGTCTTTATACTCGAGCAGCAAGACCCCGCAAAGCCTTCTTGGGGAAGATTTTTAGCGACTCCGAGCCCGATCATCACCGCAGTTGTGGGGGAAGACAGAAAAAAACTTTGCGTGCGGTGTCCCCGCAGCCCTAAGGAGTTAAGCACAATAGAGGAAATGATGAGATGGTGTGGGACGAGGGCTACAAGCGAGATGGACAAATATAGAACTTAGCCTATAATTGTGGAACGTGGAGTATGACGTTGGGAGGCGCTAGGGGTTTACTAACAGAGATTTAAATGTTTTCGGCGGATGGAACGGGGTTTGGTTTTGCTATTCTTAGCGGCTCGCACAGGACTTGCGTGGGGGCTCCGCACCTAGTTGCAAATGTGTAGAATGCCCAGCATTTGGTCAGCCCACACCTTACTATACGAAATATACTCTAACGGTCAAACCAAAATGTGGGGTCATACCAAAATCTCTTAAATACGATTTAAGAATAACACACTTGGTGATATTTTTTGTGTACCCCCACACCATCTTCGCTCTAGCGGTCTATTACTCAACTATATGGACAGAAGCACTGTTGCGTCTCGAAACCTAGACATCACGAACAATTTCTCTTTTGATTGGGGCACGTCTATACAGCCCTTATAGCCCATATTGTTGGGTACATTAGTAAACAATTTCAAAACTAGCAAGTATAAAGCACACTTGTGAACAATTTCATAACATTAGTAAGTATAGAGCTTACTATATGGGTTCACAATCACTGAATACCAGTATGTATTGAGCACACTATTGGGGCGTAATACACACGAAATAGTCAAAGATGGGAATTGTGTGTCTCCCCACAAGTACTCGACCGAAGAGATCTCGCGATCTCTTTGTTGAGATGTGCCTATACTCCTCATTCCTTAATACCACCTTATTTTTCATATTGCCTGATTCGTCCTTTTGCGAACCCCTCGTGGATTGTATTTCCATTGCACGTCAATTTCAGGACTTAAACAAACCTTGTTGACGCGGCCACCTCATAACCGCAAGTGCCCGGGACCCAGCTCGGCCAACTCGGCCGACTCGTGGGTGGAACTTATAGTTTAGTGGCATGAACTTTACTCTCTTTACTGTTTTAAAATCAACCAGTCTTGGCCCAAGTGCTGTCGACATGTACCTGGCGACTCTCTATTTGAAGTTTCCTCTTGGGTGCAAATCCGCTATTCTCTAAAGCCCGAATGTTATTTGTTCAATTAAGGTTGCGCTCGCCTGCATATATGGAAAAGCCTTGCTTACGTAACGCACACGATCTATATCTCTAATGCCGTGATGGGTTAGGTTAGCAACCAACAAGTGCCAAAAGTACCATGGGTGTGAAGTCATTATGGGAAATTCTAGGTCCGACTGCTAGACCTGTACGGCTAGAAGCACTCTCAAGAAAAAAATTAGCCGTTGATGCGTCCATTTGGATCTACCAATTCCTTAAGGCTGTTCGAGATGGGGAAGGCAATGCTATGGCACAATCACATATCGTAGGATTCTTCCGAAGAATTTGCAAACTATTGTATTTTGGGATCCAACCTGTATTTGTCTTCGATGGAGGTGCGCCCCCACTCAAAAGAGAGACCATTAGCAAAAGAAAACAGCGCCGACAGGGGAAAACAGAGTCGACTCGCCAGACCGCACAAAAGCTCTTGGCCATTCAAGTAAGGCGACAAGCTGAGCTGTATCATCAAGGATCCAAGAATACACGCAAGGATCAAATAGAAGATGACGAAGATGGCGATGTAATATATTTACAAGATCTTCCTATGAATCAGTCAGGAGATACCCCCAAAGAGCAGTCGCCAGTAAACGGTATACGGCAGAACGAGCGAGAAACGGGGTCCAAGAGCAAAAGGTTCATAAAGAAGGACGAATATCATTTGCCAGAAATCCAGGAATTCAATGTTAGGACGTCCGATGGAAGAGTGATGCCGGAAGACGAGTTCAATGAGGCCTTGACTGGATTGGACTATGTCGATGGAATTGATATAAACACGGTGGATCCCAATTCCAAGGAGTTTTTGGACTTTCCTTTGGAAACTCAGTATATGATATTGTCCAATTTGAGATTAAGATCCAGATTAAGAATGGGATATCGTAAAGAACAACTAGAAGCACTTTTCCCCAACAGTATGGACTTTTCCAAGTTTCAAATCCAGCAGGTCCAGAAGAGAAACTTCTTCACACAAAAACTTATGACAGTGGCTGGAATGGGAGATGATGACACCATCAATAAAAGAATTGCTGGCGATAAAGACCGTAAATACGCCTTGATCAAAAACGACGATGGCTGGACATTGTCAATAGATAATCAGAATAGTGAGAAAGAACCTATCACTTTGGATGAAGACGGTAACGAAGTAAAGAATGTTGATTCTCTGCCTGTCAAAGAGTCTCAGACAGACCAAAAACAGCATGAAGTAGTTTCTATCGAAGACAGTGACGAAGATTTTGAGGATGTGGAACTCGACGTAGAAGAAACAGAGGAGGAAAAGAACCGTCAAAAGGCGTTGATTGAGTCAATATATGAACAATATCAGAAGCCCGACTCGAATATGTTCCCTGATGGGTTTCTGCAATCCGATATACAAAAAGCTATTGAAGCTTCAAAGGCAGACAAAAAAGAGCCAAAGATACCTTCAGAGGTTAGAATAGCAGAGCCAGCAAAAACAGTTTCTCCAGAGGCAAAAAAACCAGAACCAAGTTTTTCTTTGGGTGGATCCTTTTTGTTTCCCACCAAACCTATTTCTTTCTCTAATCCGGGACCTGAAGACTTGGGTGCAAAAAATGTTACCATTTCAAAGAAGAATGAAAATAAAACAGATACGAAAAAGATGGAGACTGCTTCAAAAGAGCATGAAAACGTGTTGGAAACAGGCTCGAGCAAGGAGACAGTTTTGGTGAAAGAAGAGGCAGAGCCCGAAAGTAAGGTTCAGGAAAGAGTCGATTCAGGTGATATAGCAAGGGATGTAAAAGAAGTAGATAGTGAAAAGGAAGTGGAAGAAATCAAAGAGGACGCCGTAAATAAAGACACTCTTGAAACCGGAAATGCTGGACAACACCCGAAAGAAAGAGAAAATGAACCAAAACGAACTGAGAAAGAAGAGATTGAGATAGAAGAACAAGCCGCAAGGAAACCAACAAATGAAATACCCTCTTGGTTCAACCAGCAAGTGACCACCACTGCAATTCCTGAACCTATTAGACCCGTACAAACCCACGAACACGACGAAGATGAAGATGCGGGATTGATACCCTGGAACGAAGCCAGCGAATATATGAATCCAAGCGATCAAGATCACAATAAAGAAGAATCTGATGATGATATCGAGGAGATCGCACCTCCAATAGAAACTTCGAAAACCACACCAAAATCGCCGGGTACCTTAGTCGAAAAACCACAAGGCTCTCCGGAATCTACTACTGGAGCCCAAAGAAAGGCACAAATTATAGATTACGATTTTGAGGACGAGGATAACGTGGTGCAACAGCTTCGCAATGAAGAGGAAGACCACGAAAGTTTCAGGGCCAAAATACAGGAAGCCGTTCCCTTGTCACCTATTATCAACACCAGTATTACCGAAGAGCAGCTTCTTCAAGAGAAGCTCAATAAAGCCAAGAGAGACGCCGAAGAAGTTACTCAAACCATGATTAGTGATGTTCAAGAGCTACTTCGTAGGTTCGGTATACCTTATATCACCGCTCCCATGGAAGCAGAAGCACAATGTGCGGAACTTCTCAAGATAGGTTTGGTGGATGGAATAATTACCGACGATAGTGATTGCTTTCTTTTTGGTGGAGACAAGGTTTATAAGAACATGTTCAACCAAAAGCAATATGTAGAATGTTACATTATGAGTGAGATCGAAGATAAAATCGGTGTCAACCAGAACAAGCTTATAGAATTGGCACTTCTTTTAGGAAGTGATTATACTGAAGGTATCAAGGGTATTGGGCCAGTTTTGGCCATGGAAATCCTCGCGGAGTTTGGAAGTTTGCGCCAGTTCAAAAAATGGTTCGACCAACAAACGGTACTGCTCAGCAAGGCATCCGAACAGAGCTCGGTCAAGAAAACTCTTTTGAATAGAATGAAGAACGGGAAGTTGTTTTTGCCGGACTCTTTTCCTGATCAAGTGGTATTTGATGCATATAAGTCCGCTGAAGTGGATCACGATAGGAGCGAGTTCAAGTGGGGAGTGCCTAGTCTTGACCAGATCCGGTCGTACCTAATGTACAACGTCGGGTGGTCGCAAGGTAGGGTGGATGAAGTGATGGTGCCATTGATAAGAGACATCAACCGCAAGAAACAGCTGGGTGTTCAAACTACCATTGGTGAGTTCTTCCCTCAAGAGTATATCAAGACGAGAAAAGAGATAGGCTTGGGCAAAAGAATCAAAACGGCTGCCGAGAAATTGAACAAGCGTACCAAGGTAGACTAATCATATATAGTAAACCCGCACTAGTGATCAAGGCTTTAGTTGAGCTTGAGTCTTAAAAGTGCTGTACTGACTGGAGGAAATCAAGGATTTCCGATTAAAGAAAATATAGACTTTAATTAATTAATACTTTCAATTCTTTGTACCAACATGTCAATGTTGTAGTATCGTTCAGCTATACCAGTTCTGTACATACATCTTCTTACAAATGATTTCGCGATTTCTCTTACTCTCCTGCTGTCGATTTTTCGCAGCCATTGAGACTTGAATAAACCTATTTTCAAAGGGTTGCAGAAAAGGAAATAGTTTACATATGTAATATATGCATAAGCATATCATAACATACAGATATAAGAAAACGTTTCCGAGCCAGATTAAAATTCACCTAAGTAAATTTACACTGGAATGAAAAAGTTATTCAAGCTTACTTGCCAATGGTGGATTAATTTCAATAAATATACAAAATTTACTAAAAATTAAAAGAGATTCTAAATAGACTGTCCCTATGATATACACCCCACATACTCCAAGCAGCTTGTATAGCTATACTTGCTTGACGCTTCTTGCTAAACTTTTCTACCGATTATAGAGCCGGTCCAAACTTCTATGGCCACTCGGGAAAAGATCGGTCCACACACGACCACTCACTTAACCAATTTGACTTATCCAACGCTATATCAGATTAACAACCAGCAATGACGGACTCGTTCTCCAAGATATCGTCGATGTTGGAGTCCGCCAAAGACTTCACTATAGAAGCGGCGGTCTCTGCCTCCACCAGATTGGTCGACACGCCGAGCTCGGCCCGACCCAAGGAGATCATCAAGCTCTTGAACTCAAGGTCCGACAGAGACATCTTATCGGGAATGAAATGCGTGGTATCTTTGGTATCGAGAGGGGAAGAGGGACGCCAGTACTTTGCAGACGTGGTCAAAAACGTCACGACATCCAATCAGAAGATCAAAAATCTCGTATTGGTTTATCTTATCAAGTATGCCGAGATCGAGCCAGACACAGCCCTTCTTTCGATCAACTCGATCCAAAAGTCTCTCAATGACAAAAACCCTATAAACAGAGCCAAGTCCATCAGATCGTTGGCTAGTATCAACATCCCATCAATTGTGCCTATTCTTCTGCTTTGTATCAAAAGAACCATCACCGACCCTTCGCCCATAGTCAGAGCCTCGGCCGCCATCTCAATTGGCAAGGTCTACACTATGGAAGACAGCAACCACAACCAGCTATATGAATACCTTTCGCAGCTCTTGGCCGATAGCGAACCGCTCGTGGTATCGTCTGCCATTAAGACCTACGCCAAACTACACAACCAATTGCCGAAATCCAAGAAATGGACTTCGATCCACGGAAACTTTCGTCGTTTCTGTAGAATCATCAATGACTTGGACGAGTGGTCTCAGAGCTTTTTGATAGATATTCTCACCCAATACTGTCGTCTATTCTTGCCCAAACCCAAGTTGTACCTTAAAGACATCGAGAACCAGGTAATTGACTTGCCTGAATCTTGGAATAAAATCACATTTCCCATCTACGATGTGACGTTCGACAAAGACCTAGAGTTGTTCTTGGATTCGCTCAAACTACTTGTGTATTCTCAGAGTGAAATAGTGATATTGAGCGTGGCCAAGGCATTATTCTCGTTGGCTCCACCGCTGTCGTTCATGGCCCTTAAAGTGAACGTTGCTTTGGTCAGAATCGCAAACTCTCCAGACAAACAAACTGCGTTCTTTGCCTTACAGCTTATCAAAAACTTGAGCGGTCAAAATCCATCTGTGTTTCAGCAGTTCTACAAAAAGTTTTACGTATTTCCCAACGATTCAGCAACTCTAGCCACCATCAAGCTTGAAATTCTCTCTCTGCTTGTTACTGAGAACAACTTCAAGTATGTTCTTGAAGAACTTAAGTTCTATGCATTAAACTCCAATGATGTTGTTGTCTCGAAGCAAGCCATTAAAGCTATAGGCAGATGTTCACAAACCTCCTCAGCATCACAATCTGCAATTTTAGCATGGTGTCTTCGCCAGATTAGAGCCAAAAACTCGTCCCCTATTTTGAACGAGCTTCTCACTGTCATCAGATACTTGATGCAACAGAAAAGCAACACCACGTTGAATGTCGCCAATGAAAAACTGGATATTGCGCAGATAAACTATAAGCTTTCGAGCATATTGCTAGACAAAACCATCCAGCTTGAAGGAGAGGCAAAGGCTAGCATAATATGGCTTATAGGAGAATTTACCGAGGCCGCGTCGAACCAAATCGGGCCCGACGTGCTTCGTGGTATTCTCAAAACGTTTGCTCATGAACCAGAACCGGTAAGATACCAAACATTGGTGCTTGCTTCCAAGGTGTTCTCGTACGAATTAAACAATAGCAATGACCTGGATATAGTCAGAAAAATGTTCCAGCACACATTGCATTTGGCCAAATACGATTCAAGCTACGACACTCGGGACCGGGCTCGAATGTTCAATATTCTACTCAACAGTGGCAGCGAACAAGCACAGTTGGCTTCGCTTTTTCTTCAAGTACCCAAGCCCACTCCTTTAGTCAATAATACCACATCTGACAACTCGACTCTCAACAAAACCCTTACTTATTACTTGGAGGTTACTGACTGGAGCAACGAAGCCGATTTGCCAAGTGCCAGTGTTAGAAAGGAAGCCAAGGTTCATGTCAATAAACTTGGCACATCAGGTGTGTCATCTGTGTCATATGCATCCCGCTCGAAGCTGCCCACACCAGTTCTGGAACACGCCATATCCTCAACTTCGTATACTGACAAAATGCCGTTCCAAGCAAAGCAGGCGTATCAGTTGCAGAGTCTAGACGAATTTTTCGGGAGCGATGATGAAGAAGAGGAAGAAGAAGAGCTGGAACTGGAGCTGGAACTGGAGTCTGAGCTGGAGCTGGAGCTGGAGCTGGAAGAATCAGAACCGGAAGAAAGAGGTGGAAGCGAAGGAAATCCATCGGATTTGAGCTCCGATGATCAAGATTCCGAGGCGGACTCGCACATGGAAGACCCCCGTCAGCCCTTTCTTACGAAGTGGCAATAAAAGGCACATGCTACAATATACGAATAGGAGTCTAGACATTGGGTAAATAATATCCTGGTTTCTGAGGCTATCCTCTACGTGATCTGGTGGATTACAACATACGATATACAGCGCGTCTCGTCCGATGGGCGGGTTTTACTCGAATAGTATAGAATCTCCCGATTGAGCAAAAAGTGTGTTTAACTTTACCAATATTATAGAATAAAGTTAAGCGCGATATTGTGATCCCGATGGAGTGATAAAGTTAGACGTAGCGGAAGTACAATTGTCGAAAGCTTAATAGAAATTCTTAGTATATATCCTTGAGGCTTAACAAGTAGCGCCGTAGTGTCGAATCAGAATGTGCCTCGTAGTTGAAGCAAGCCAGTCAGGGTGGAACGGTATCAAAACTCTTGCAGATGTAATATGTCACCTCGCTAGGAACGCCGGCAGCACGTGATTCATGGCGGCATAATACGAACGTCTTGATTATGTGCAGCATGTGCTTCTAGCGTCGCTAGTAAAACGTCCCGTTACCGCATTACCCATCATACTTGGGCATGTCGCTTTGCGTCTGCTTCAAAGCGAAAAAATATCAACGGTGCGTATATTACGAAACAATGGAGGTTTAGCTCAGATAAGGTTTATAGGGTACGTAGCACACTGAAACCATCAGTGCTATTGTTCTAGTCTAAGGCATTTTATTATTTTCCCTAGTAATCAGAAGGTAGGTCGGTTGTTTTGCAAACGGAGGCAAAGGTTGGCCCTGCTCCAGTGAATTTGCAAAAGCACGAATGCTGCTAAAAAATATCTGGAAGCTAGTCTCAGGAAATATGCACTCCTTACTTACTCTTCAATGATACCACTAGAATGTGGAGACAGGCACGACTCCAATTGACTCGTGAACGAAAGGGTTCATCTAATGAATCTATCTTTTGTGTTGCGGTAAAGAATCTTCTTCGTCAAATCGCTTACATTGGCAGAGCTGATTTCATCTACATTGTTTTAGTTATATCTTTAACCGAGTGCATTCTATCCTTTTGTTGAATACGAATCTTATTGTGAACAACTTCGTACTCGTCTCTCGTTAATCTTTATCAACAAACATGCGCCAATACCATAACAATGCCTTTTTTCCGAAATCCTTTGACGATTTGTACATAACCTGTCTTTTAGTGGTTGTGCATACCTTTTCTCTACATTTGATTATAATGTCGCGAACGAGCTAGTTAAGAGTCTGTACCTTTCCATTTTCGGCCATGAACTGGCCAGTTAAGAGTTCGTACCTTTTCAATTTTGGGGCTGTCCTACACCTACATCATTGGTGGGAAAGCTTGGATTCGTACATACCTCTAGGCACGAGGCGTCTTTGTACCAATAAAATCTCTTTTAGGTCTCATGACTTGCGGCGGCTAAAAACATAGTGGATGTCAGATGCATAAAAATTCTGCGACATAGTACCCTGCGACACCACGCCTTGAATAGAAAACAATTTAGACGAAGTTGGTCCAACAATATATGGTGGACTTATCCGAGAAGCATTCGAAGGATTCATTGTATGGTACGGCGCTTGGATACAACCATCAATGAAATGCGTTCAGTCCCACCTCATAATTATTGTTCGCTGCAAACCAGTTCAATAGGAAGTATAGATCAAATTAAGTAGAAGATTGCATCAAATGAATAACTCTGTTGTGCAAGGGTCAAAAATACATCTTGGAACACCTCGAGATGCTGCTACCCCTGCTTGTTTTTGCTTCAAGTATGTGATCTAAGAATAGTAACGTAATGCTACTAACTACTACATTTGAAGCTTTCACTTCTCGTCAAAATGCTGCATATTTCTTAGGTGCTTGAAAATAATATTTTTCCCCACGCAGCTGCAAGGTTTTGTTAGTGATTTACAAACAAACACGCTTTAGCGATTTTAGCGCTAAAAAATAATCTCAGTATGATTAGCTGCAAACAATTGCAACGATTAAAATGATCCCACTAATGCATTTTTCAAGCTTTCATGCTTAGACATTGTTTGGAACATTTCATTTCTGGTACATGACGCATGCAAGTTCATGGAAGCATTCCTCTCGAGCTTTCCCGCTCAGTGTCTTTCTTCTTGGCCCCCATAAATCTCTTCAGGTATTTCAAAATGTATAAATAAGTGGCTATTCTGCTCCGGAACTTGATTTCAGGCCAGATTACAAACTCCTTCATTCGCTAAATAACGAACTATGAAGTTAACTGCTGCTACACTCGCTTCATTAGCATTGACTCTTAACGCTTTGCCTGTTCAGGCAACATTTCCTTTCTGGAATAGTTTCTGGGACTGTGTTCCTGAACCAAGTCACGATTGGAAATGTAAAGACTTGAGTCTTTTTGCTCCATCAAATTACAAAAGAGAGTACATCGAGGAAGAAGACTTCGAAACCTTAAAGAAGAGAACTTCAAACCTCGTACCAAAAGCCGCTTTTGCTGTTTCTCAAGTCGACAAAGCTGACAATAACCAGTACAGACTTACTTGTAATTACGAAGCTGACCAACACGAACAATTGAACCAGATTTTGAAACCTAAAGTCAAGAACTTGAAGATTGCTAACACTGGTGTCACTGATATCAATTTGATTCTCAATGGTCAAGCCGAGATCTCAAGTTGTGCTCAATGGAGTACTACTTTCCTTGTCAAGCCAGACTACAAAGATGGTAAATGTTGTTTGCCATCGGGTTTCAGTATTGAGTTTGATTTCTACTCTTCTTTTGAAATAGACAGCGTTTTCGGAAGCTCTTGTGGTTACAACGTCTTTGCTGACGTGAACTCCATCATTAGTTTTGATCCATTATCCTACTTCAACAACATCTTGGGAGGTTTCAAGAGAAAGAGAGAAGAACTTGAACAATTGGAACAATCTGTTGCTGAAAAGAGAACCTTGGACATCTTTGCTTTCTTGAAAGGTTGTGCTACTTCTCAAACCCAATTCCCAAGAATCTGTTGGGATTGTGATTGTCCAACTAGCTCTACTTCTTCTTCATCTTCTTCGACCCCAAGCCCAACCCCTAGCTCATCTACTCCAGTACCAAGTTCGTCTGCTCCAGTTCCAAGCTCATCTACTCCAGTTCCAAGCTCGTCTGCCCCAGTACCTAGCTCATCTACTCCAGTACCTAGCTCGTCTGCTCCAGTTCCAAGCTCATCTACTCCAGTTCCAAGTTCGTCTGCTCCAGTTCCAAGCTCGTCTGCCCCAGTACCTAGCTCATCTACTCCAGTACCAAGCTCGTCTGCTCCAGTTCCAAGCTCTTCTGCTCCAGTACCTAGCTCTTCTGCCCCAGTACCAAGCTCGTCTGCCCCAGTACCTAGCTCTTCTGCTCCAGTACCTAGCTCTTCTGCCCCAGTACCAAGCTCGTCTGCTCCAGCTTCTTCGGTTCCAAGCTCGTCAGTTCCAGCTTCTTCAGTTCCATCTTCCTCGATTGTTCCAAGCTCTTCTGTCCCAGGTTCTTCAGTTCTAAGCTCGTCTGTCCCAGGTTCTTCAGTTCCAAGCTCGTCTGTTCCAGGTTCTTCAGTTGTTCCAAGCTCATCTGCTCCAGTCTCATCTGCTCCAGAATCTTCTGTTCCAGTGAAGACTAAGACTGATATTGAAACAACTGTCATCACTATCACTTCCTGTGCCGACCACTCATGTACTGCTGTACCTGTTACTACTGGTCTCACCACCGTCACTGAAGAGTCCACCATTTACACTACTTACTGTCCTTTAACTAGTACACCAGCCCCAAGCTCCTCTGCTCCAGCACCTTCATCAGTTGCTCCAGTTTCTTCTGCTCCAGCTTCCTCTGCTCCAGTGAAGACTAAGACTGATGTTGAAACTACCGTTATTACTATCACTTCATGTGCTGACCACTCATGTACTGCTGTACCTGTTACTACTGGTCTCACCACCGTCACCGAAGAATCCACTATCTACACCACTTATTGTCCTTTGACTAGTGAGTCTTCTTCTGCCACCGTACCAACTACTGGTGCACCAGTCGAGACCTCTAAGACTGAAACAGAAACCAAACCAGCTGCACCAACTGCTCCTGCTTCAAAGGCTCCTGTTGCACCATCTGCACCAGCCTCCAAGGCACCATCTGCACCAGCTGCACCAGAATCAACCCTCACCACAATCATTAACCAGTACACCACTCAAACTGTTCCAGTTTCCGAGGCCAAGACTGCTACTCCTGCACCAACCGTAGCACCAGTTTCTGTCGCTCAACAGGCTTCATCATCTGCTGCTCCATCAATTGCACCAGTTTCTCAAGTCAATGCTGCTGGCTCGACCAAATTCTCTACTGGTATGTTGGTTGCCGGTATCATGGCTTTAGCCGCTTTCTAAGCAAATATCCAAAATCATGGCTTTTGTTTTTTTACGAATACCCTTTCATCCACAGCAATATAACTATCCTAGCTACTTTCTTTTCTGTTCGGTTTGTGAATTCTATTTCGGTAATTACTTTGGAACTTCGCCCATTATCCAAAAGGATTATATAATTTCTAATATGGTAATAGAAATTTTCGACTAAACTAAATAGGCTTTGCTTCTAGCCATGTATTTATGACTCCGCTAAGCTTAAAAGTATGTATTCACGTAGGAGACTTACGGTCTAAAAAGAGCATGCGAGAGATACAACAAGACGAATGGAACGTTGATCAAGCTTACTGTAAACCAGTCTCTTTCTTGTCTGCGTTCTTTGAGATCGAGAGGAATACTCGACTCAGTTCAATTTTATTTCAACATACGATGATCGTCTATACGACCGTGAAGCAGAGGTGCAAGAAATAAAAGAAAAGCTTAGCTCACGATGACGATCTTCGGTGACCGTATTAGAGTCACTTATACCTGTGTACTTGTCATTTCCTGCATATCAGAGACGTTGTGAGAGTGTACACAGCTAATAAATGGCTGAGCTGATACGAGTACGGTTCTTTGACCCAAAGAAGTCAGGTTTAAGGAGCGGAGAGTTACCAAATGTCTTGCGCTCATGTGCTTCTTTACTTTATTCGCGGCAAGAATTTGCGAGTTTGGCGTTCATTTTTTGCAACCATTTTCGTGCCCTGTGCATTGGTTGTTATCGGCACGACTCCCACAAAAGTTTGCAGCCATATTCCAACAAAAAGCGGTGTGTATTTTTGGCAGCAAAAATAGTTTAGACAACTACAAAGCAGGTTAAGCCAGCGGTTATCGAATTTACTAATATTTCTATATAGCAGCTCAATCTCATCGTTGACACGATCACTAAATCGGAATATCGTCTTCAACTCTGTCTAATCCTATTTAGATTCAAACTTGCAGCATTTTTTGTTTCATATTTTAAAAAGTGGCAGCAAAAATGACCGTCATCAAATTCGATAAATTGAAAGCCGATATCCTTTATCCTAAATTGTCACCTAGAAGTAATGTTAAAGCTTTAGATATGGAGTCTAATAAGGAAAACGTCAACTTAAGTGTGGGTATTGATGACAAAAAGCATTCAAAGTCGAAAGAGCGTCACCTCAAAGAAAACAATGAGGTTGCTAAACTCAACCGATTACAAGATAGCAGTAAAAAGGGAAATGTTTCTGAACTGATATTAGATAGCGTCGAGAATTTGAAAGCTAATTCGAATTCGAGATTGACGCCCTCGTCTCCAAGTTCCCTTGTAAGAGGCAGACCATCTTCGTGTGTATTCGTTGCCAGTCTTTGTTCTAGCAAAAGCGATGATGAACTTGGAACCGCAGTAACCGAGCACTTTCTGAAGTGGGGAAATCTTTCCACTGTTAAGGTTCTAAGAGATACTTGCAATAGGCCCTATGCATTTGTTCAATACAATAATGATCAAGACTCCAAACGTGCCATTAAGTTTGGACATAATTCCATTCTAAATGGCAGAGGTATAAGATGCGAGCCAGCAAAAGTTAATAGAACTCTATTTTTGACTTCAAAAAATTTATTTACTGCAGAAAGTATTAAGGCTTATCTTGAAAAGTTCGGTGAGGTCGAACAGGTTGCTGATTGTGATAGAGAAGGAATACTCCGCGATTCAAGCACTATAGAGGTTGGGTCTGACAGGAATGAATCTGACAGCTGGTACTGTATGTTTGTTTACAGAGATGACGCCATAAGAGCGTTTGCAAATCTTTCAGATGAAAAATCGTTTGAGGTGGAGTGGGCTCAAAATATTGATAAGTGTCACATTAACAGCGCAAAAGATATCGAAGAAGAAGTAGCTAAACCCAGATTCGACAAATATTCGGTGTTTGTTGGTCAATTGAATTCTCAAATCTCTGAAGGGGAATTAAAAGAGAGATTTTCACTTCATGGCGCCGTATCGCAGATCGATCTTATAAGAAGACCCAATAACACCTTTGCCTTTATCAAGTATTTCGAGGAGTCTGGTGCTGCAAGTGCAGTGGAAAGGGAGAACCATTCAATGCTTTGTGGCAAAACTATGCATGTACAGTATCGTGAAATCATGGCCAGTAACAAGCATACCGAAAGATCAAAAGGCATAGCTTTAGCTCCCCCTCCTATCAATTTGACAAAGAGAGATTCATTAGGCGGCTCTTCTTTCAGACACGATCAGAAGTTCAACCAAAAGAAACTCCTTCACAAACCTAGAAATGCCGGAACAGCTTCTAACACTTACAATAGAAGAAGATCACAGTTGGAGTACTACCAACCCAAATTGAATTTTCAGAAATTCAATCCGATCGACTACAAAGAGCAAGCCATTATTATCAAGAGGGATGTTTCTCCGAAAGAGAAATCAGCGTCACCTCCACCGACCGGCAAGACCAATGACTCGGTCTCGGATGAGAAGTTGACCAATACCTTTGCTAGCAGCAAAATCTCTAATGATACGTACTTCAAGCCTAAAAAGAACGGAAAGTATGAGGGCACTGGATACAAACATGGTTCTAGCTCAAACATGGAGTATCCTCCTTCTGGACAAAACGCCCCATTTCCATATTACTACTACATGCCTTCGGATATTCCCAGTATGCCACCTTCTATGGCAGGAAAATTTCCCGGCGGCAGTGCCCGGCTTCCCCACCCCCCACCATCTAGCTATTATTATCCGCAATACTTTATGCCATATGATGGAGCACAAATGCCCTTCCCTCCAGCTCCTCACCCCCTGTTCTATCAATCAGGAGAGCCAGAATTCAACTAACCAATTTCTTTGGCCTACAAGCTAATCGCTAGAACTAATTCAATCTTGCTATCTATCTTGAATAATCATAAGTTCTGTTCGATCCTATCATTTATATCTCGCAATTCTTCAATGTATGCTGTATTTAATCGCTTTACATGTATTTTGTTTCTGAAGTTGTTTATCTTATTGTATATTTTATGTGTCTTATCTTTGCCTACTACCGCTAACTAGTGATAGGCTTATCTTGAATTTCTCTTAGCCTTATTCTGGGGCTGCTCTCATTCTAGGAATCAACTCTTATCTTTATTCTGCGCACAAATATTTGGCGCTCGTTTGGTAGCGCCAAAGTGCGCTTACCGTTACGAAATCTACATTATCACTAGTTGGAGTACAGCAAAAGGAATCAAGAATGGGATGTTGTAAAGCACACAGGAGTAGTCCAGAGCCAGTGCCCGGCAACCTCAAGTCCAAAACCGTATATCTTGATACGTTGGCACAGGCTTTGGAACCCGAACCCAAGAATTCGACCTCCACAGATAGAGAAGCATCCAAAGGCATCTATAATGATTCGTTCTACAAATTGCCAGCCATAAATGAAGAATTGGCACACAAGACGCCGTGGAAAAACGACGTTCGATACTTTAGAAAAGTGTATATATCAGCATTGGCATTGATGAAAATGACGTTGCATGCTCAGAGTGGAGGCACCATCGAAGTGATGGGCATGATAACGGGTAAGATTATAGAGAGAGGCATAATAGTGATGGATGTGTATGCGTTGCCGGTAGAAGGAACAGAAACACGGGTTAATGCACAAGCCGAGGGTTACGAATACATGGTACAGTACTTGGAAGCGAACAAGAAGTTGGGTAACCACGGAGAGAACATTGTGGGGTGGTATCATTCACATCCAGGATACGGATGCTGGCTTTCAGGGATAGACGTCAGCACGCAATCGTTGAACCAAAACTTCCAGGATCCGTACTTGGCGTTGGTAATTGACCCCACCAAAAGTCTCGCACAGAACAAAGTGGAAATTGGTGCGTTCAGGACGTTCCCACAAGACCACAGCGATGTCAAAGGTAACAAGAAGCAAAGCGCGGTGGAGCTCAGCTCGACGCAACGAAAGTTGCCAAAGTCAAAAAGAACTGATTTCGGTATACATTCGGACAAATACTACTCACTTGACATCGAGATATTCACCAATTCAATAGACGCCAAAGCAATGGCAATGCAGTTTCAAGATGCGCAGAGCGTGTCCTGGATCCGGCCGCTATTAAGTGAAAGCAGCGACGTGGTGCGAGCCAGCCGCGCGAGAGGAAATGCAAGCAGCGGCAGCGGCGGGGGACGTGCGACCGGAGTGGCCAATGCAACCAAGGCGGCCGAGTACAGGCGCAGTTTGATGAACGGGTTACAGACAGAAAACGAGACCATGGACCGGATCCTTCAGTTGGTCAACACACTCCAAAAGTGGGAGGTTGGCGGCAACCCCACGGAGTTCCATAAGAAGTTCGAACAGAACTTTGAAAGCATGATCTACCGCAAACTTCTTGTTGCAAAAAAAAGTGAGGGTGCTGCCGCGCGTGGTTGCAGTGGCAGCGGCGGCGAGTGTGGCCGCACCAGTGGGCTGGACGAGTACATGGACGAAGGAGGATCTGACGACGACGAAAGCGACAAAGAAGAGCATGTGCTAGATGTGTCAGACATGGAAGACGCCATGTCTGTGGATAGCAGTAGCGTCAAGTACGAGTATGACCACGACAACGACGATAGCTACGAAAATAGAGCGAAGCGAGAAAGAAAAAGCTTTGTGGACGATGCCCGGCGCGCCCAAGTGCAAGCGCTGCTTAGTGTTCCGCGAGACCTGGCGCGCGCCAGGGCCAAGTCTCCCGCCAGAAACCGATTTGCCAAACCGCCTCCGCCGGAACAGACTAAGCTCAGGCCGGGCGCGCGCCAGTACGACGACGAACACAAGCTTAAAAAAACAGGCGGACACGACGTGGCCTTGGTGGCACGTCTCGCTAACCACATCGGCCAGCGCGGAGTGCAGGAATTGATCACCCACGACGCACAGGCCCGGCTCTTTATGTAAGTCACGCGACAATACGATATCCGGGATTTTCCCGACTTAGAGTACCATTTATAGCTGGACCAAGAGAAGTGCAGTGCCAAAGGTGCACACAGCATACATAATGAACGTAGAAAAAGCTGGTAGTTTAAACGTTGGGCGTTTTCGGGCGCCCACCGCCCCGATCTCTGAGCCGTTGTTGTCTACCCCCAGGTCACCGGAAGTCGCATTTCCACGTGAAATTCCGGATATGCCTACCCCAGGCACGGCTCGATCGATGTGATGATTACACATTTTCTTTCTTTTCATCTTGTACTTGATTTCTTCTGTAGGCTATCATGCAGCACGACTGATCTTTTCTGTTGTTGCACCCTGATATCTTCTATTTTAACTCTGAGTTCTTCTGTTCTTGCACCCTGACGTCCTTTCTCCCACGGATTTCTTCTCTTGCAGCCCTCGCGCATTACTAACACTCTAAGGAATGCCATGTACCCTGAATAAAACCACTCTACGTTAACGGAAAAGGTTCCGCAAAGAAGAATACACAAGTCTATACTATTGTATATATCGACACAACTACAATCCACCCTGTATTTCCTTTCGATGCTCCCCCTTCTCCCATCTCTGCTCTTCTCCCTCTGCGCTTTTCTTTTCGCATCGCATCGCAAATTTTAGACGCGAAGGCTATCTCTATACTTACCGTACGGACCGATGTCTTCTGCTCAACCACCCACATCGATAAACCCGTTGCTAGACCGGTACCTCAACAGCCTGCTCACATTCAAACCAGGAAAACGCACTGCTCCAAACTCTTCCGATAAACCAAGTAGCTACATAGTATTATCTAAAAGCAAAAAGTCCAAGCTGTCCGAGACACCAGTCCCAAGTCCCGCCCCTGTCGAAAGTCCCATGAAACCCAAACCAAGATCCATGGCAGAAGCCGTGGCCGCATATACAGGCAAGAAGTTTTTGACCAAATCCGAAAAGAAGCTCTTGAACAAACAAAGAAAGCAAGCCCAGTTGGCCACCGAGGACTTGGGCGAAGCGTACCTGTCGCACTCCGAGGGTGATTCCAACTACGAATCTGCATCAGAATACCTCGAGCGTGACAGCGAGTCGCCTTTTGCTGGGTTCAGCGAAGCCAACAGCGGTACATCTGCTGAGCCTGAAACGCAGGATGCCAGCGAAGAAGACGATGAGGATTTCGAGGCTAAGGAAAGCGCACAAGAGTCTAGTGAGGAAAGCAGCGAGGGTGCTAGCGAAGAAGCCAGTGAAGAAGCCAGCAAAGGTGCTAGTGAAGCTGCTAGCGAAGCTGTCAGTGAAGCTAGCTCTGATGTAGACGAAGACTTGGACCAGCTCAAGTCCGACTTGAGAGAAGATGCATTGAAAAATCCCATCGAAACTCCCAAAAAGTCCGCAGCCACACCACCTACATCGCCAGAAGACGGCCTGGATGCGTTCAAAGACCAAGTCACCAAAGATGTAGAGCTGCCACCTCTTGATTTCTACGATAACTCCAACGACTCCGACAGAGGCTCCAATAACTCTACCAGAATCTACAAGAACTGGCGCGAGTTGTCGAAAAGCCGTCCTGTGGGTCTTCTCAACCACGGTGTCACCTGCTACATGAACTCTGCCATCCAGGCATTGGTCCACATCCCAGCTGTTCAGCACTACTTGAACGAAATCAATGCCGGCAAGCACAACGACGTATTGAAGCCCAGATCTGTTTCGCATGTATTGGCCGAGTTGTCCAAAAGAATGTGGGGACTCGACGAAGGCGGAAAGTCCAAAGCCAGGTATATCAACCCCAAGAAAATCATCCAGAGATTGGACGATATCAATTGTATGATGTCTGAGTGGCAGCAAGAAGACAGTCACGAATACTTCATGTCGTTAATGTCCAGACTACAGGAAGATTCAACACCAAAGGGCCAGAAACTCAACCAGTCGGTGATACACGATATCTTTGGCGGGTTATTGGATCAGCAAGTTACATGTTTCAAGTGCAAAAACGTCTCGGAAACCAAGCAAGAGTTCTACGACTTATCGCTTGGGTTGAACAAAAAGAGAAAGTCCCAAGACCCCAACCAAGAACCCCCTTCTCCCAACAAGTTTTCCATTGAAAAGTCTATTAGAGACTTTTTCTCCAACGAAACCATAAAGATCGACAAAGCAGACCCCAGCTCCGGTTACTACTGTGAGAAATGCCAGCAGAGAACCATGGCCAACAAGATCAGCTACATCAGCCGCTCGCCAGAAACATTGACCATCCACTTGAAGCGGTTCAAGTTCAACGGCAACTCGTCATCCAAAATGAAGCAATCCATCTCATACTCCAAGTACCTTGATTTGACCGAATACACCACCGATAAGACGCCCACCAAGTTCAAGTTGATTTCAGTCATTGTTCATGAAGGAAGATCCATATCTTCGGGCCACTATGTCGCACACTGTTTGCAGCCAGACGGCACATGGTCGACGTACGACGACGAGTATATCAACAAGATCAACGAGCGGGAAGCCTTAAGCGACCCGGCAGCATATGTCTTGGTATACACCAAGCTCACGCCTAAGGAGTCCAATAAGAGATCTGCCCAGGACATCCCAAGGTCGTCCAAGAAGATAAAGGTTTAGTAATAGACAGCATACACAGAACAAAAGTAGTAAACATGTAGACCAACTCGTAGACCAACATCCGCAGAGCAATTCCCGCAGATATCAACACTCGTATCTACTTGGCTTTCTTTCCATTATTAATATTTATTACTATCTAATTAAACAAACCAACCAGACCATACCAAACCCAACCGAGCCAAAACTAAATCCATCTATATAAATAAGTTATTAGGTGTCGACAAAAACATCCTCCTTCTCGTCCTCCTCCTCAAGACTCTTGTCTATCAGAGGAAGCCGGACGCGCGGCAAATACAGCCCGTTCGCCAAGTCCCTGAATTCAGATATCTTGGCTTTGCTAGGACTATCGACAGGAGTGACGAACTTGAAGTTATCGGTATCGATGCGGTCGTCATTAGACTCCGTACTTACTGTACTGGTGGAGCTGTATCTTCTTCTGATCTTGTTCTTCAACGCCTGCTCCACAAGGTTGTTGGTGGAGGCGTGGTTGGTTATGAACTTGAGATAGTGGGACTCAATGACGTACTTGCCCTCTTTGTAGTTTTGTCTTGAATCCAATGCCTTCTTGTAGACCCAACCCAACTCGGTTTTGCACTGATGGCATCTGATGTTGTGTATGAGGTAGATTCCCGTCAACATGGACTTCTCCACCAACGGCGAAGACACCTCCACGTTTATAAGCTTATCTACTAAAAACGCATCACCACTGGTGCCACTGAAATTATCGGAAATAACAAACTCAGATAGGCAAATGTGGGAAGAGCAACCGCGGCATGCAATGATTCGGACCCCGGGGATTTCATATAATGAGTCTTCAAAGTAAGAAGATAACCTCAATCCCATTTCAATTATTATGTGTAAGATTAGGAGTTCGGATTATGTGATTAGATATTTGTTAATTGGTGTGTGATAATGTGGTAAGATTAGTGTGGTGGTAAATAGGCAGACACTCGTGGTCAGCCAAATTATTACACACAGAACAGCCAAGTGTGTAGCCAGGCAAGAGTGTAGACAATCAAAGAATTATCAGTATTCAAGTATTATCGGTAGATAGTAAGCAGGAAATTGACATAGCAAAAAAAGTTAAACGTACAAGGGGGCGAGTCAGTAGCTTTTATATCCGTATATATGCAAATCGTACCAGTTCCGTGGTTATGCAACAGCGTATTTTTTATGGTGAAACGAGTTAGGGGGGTTGCGGTAGGGGGCGGTACAATAGACGACAGGTAATTGCGAAAGAACGAGCAATAACGAGGGGATACGGTAAGGTCACACCACGAAAGAGTAGTCCCTGGGTAGAAAGAATAAGAAAAAGCCAAACCTTTTTTCTGTCTACAGTTAGCTGGCAATAGATATAGGAAATGATGTTACCGAAAGGGGCGAATACCCGGCCAATAGCCCAAGACTGTACTAATGGGCCCTAGGCCCAGGTTCGTGGCTGCGTTTACGTTTGCGAGTGCGAATGACTAGTGCATTTTAGTCATCAGACAGAATAGCATAAGAGGGGGGAAAGAGCAGAACATCCCAACGTCACAGCAAAGCAGCGGGAGGAACGGCGTAGTACGGCATAAAACAACAAAGCAGCGACGCCAAAGTGAAACGTATATAAATGAGTCAATGAAACACGTAGTGTCTCGGAAGCGGCTTGGTCTGACCCCTACTGTGGTAACAGTGTAGAAGACCCGAAGGATCAGCCGGACGCATTTAAGTCGCAGCGCGAATGTGCGGAGGATGTGCGGAGGGAAATCCGGATCGAAACTGGAATTGATGGGAATGCAGATTATACCGCTTTGGAAACCCCTTGCCAATGCAGCTTCTCCGTTCAAGGTCTTTGGCAGCACGCTCACAACACGTTCGCAGCACATTCGCAGCTATTCGCCTGATTGTTAGACAGTCAATTTCATTTGTTTGTTAAATAGCTTATTTTTCTGTATTTGTTTCTTCTGTTGTCTGTTACTGCTTAGTTCGGCTGAGACCGTTTTATTTGTACGCGAAGCCAAGAGTCTGCTGCCATTTACTGGACCGTGTCTACCTCTACAACTTGTGATCTAATGCTATATTGCGTTGCTATGTACAGATTACCACTTGTATACTGGTCTTACTTTAAAGTTTAAAGGATCGTTGTTCAAAAACATCCTTGGTTTGGTTGCAAGTTTTTTCTCAGCCGTTTCCCACTCTTTTCTGCGCTTGGTCTGGCCGGACTTCAACACCGCTCTTAAATGCACGTACGGATGTTCGATGATCCCGCACCTACCACGACCCTTGATATCTGGTCTTTTGATCCATTCTCCATCGGACCCGACCCACAAACTGTGGATATACATGGAGTCTTCGTCCAAACCGAGTTCCTTGGATTGCTCTAATCCCTTTTTGAGAAGTTTTTCCAACTCGGTGGACATCTTTTTAGGGTTGAAATGAAGCTGGTTGATGGCGGTTTTGACGTTGAACCCACGTACAAATCTGTTGACTTGGGTGGCTTTTTTCATGGATGATTTGATTCTGTATGATCTCAAGTATACTGAAGGTTCCAATATGTCGATTTCTTCTTCTGTTAACAGTAACTTGTACTTCTTTCCTTCGTAATTCACAACCTGGTTGTTCTTGAAAAATCCATGCTGTGCGACGTTGGCTTCAAACAAAGCCTTCTTCAATGGTGTTACGTATTTGTCGACTCTATATTGTCTTTCCAACGCTTCTTGCATATGGTACTCCTTCAATGCAGTGTCGTTTGCGGGTGTGACGTCCTCTGCATCCAATGATTCTTCGTTGGTTGGTGCTGGTGCTGCTGGAGATTCTTCTTTCTTGGTCAACTCTCCAAACATACTGCCATTTTTCACAATACGACTTTGGTGGAAAAGTCTGGCTCCACCGATAGGCGTCTGTATGGTACGAACCATGCCACAAGGCACCCTCAATAGTCCTGCTAACCTATACATGCTATGGTGTCTTGGTGAAGATGTGAAAAGCTCAAATTTTTTTTGTATGGACGATTGGGCGCGACACGACCAACGTTATTAGGTACACTATATGGGCATACTGGTATACTATTTGGTTCACTACATGGAAACTGCTGTATATACTTATATTAGAATACGTAGGAGGACGTGGGGCGTCCCTGATAATGCACAAGTCCTTTTGTGAGGACAATTTTGGGGTGGCTGGAGGCACGATTACTCGTCGTCGTAGCCAGTCAAGTTGGTGTCTCTAGGTCTGGTTGGCAATGGATAGACATTTGGAATTGGTTCATGGTCTGGGTACAAGTACTTTCTTCTCAATGGGGTGGCCAACAACAATAATGGAGCGGAAACTCCTAACAAAACTGACCAAAAAAAGTGTGGTTTGGTATGAGCATGGTATCTAGCCCACTACATAAGTTAGTATCGAGCAAAAAAAAGACATGAACAGGTTCGGTACGTACCCTAATTGGCTGTTTGTAGTATGTTGGATACTCTCCGTAAACCTTTTCTGAAGACATATTGGTGACAGATCTGTTGTAACTCTCAAATGGTTTTTTCATGTCACCAAAAAACTCGTTTCTGCCATTGGCGGAGCTCGCGACTGCATACAGGACAGTATATCTACATAGCGCAATACAACCGACTACTGATAAAAGTACTCTTGATAGTACGGGCCAGAAAGCGGTGTACAGTGATCTAACTGAGTGCTTATTAGAAGAGTTATATGTGTGAAATATTTATATCTACTTAGATCTCTTTTTGGCAGACTTGGACTTGGGTTCGCCAGAGGATGCGCCGGTGGCAGTCGCAGTGGAGCCAGACGCAGCAGACGCAGCAGCGGCGGCGGCTTCTGCAGCTTCTTGTTCTTTTCTTTCGTTTCTGTAGAATTCTTCCTTCAACTTGTTGTCGTACCATTCGGCATAGTACAAACCACCTTGCAAGACTAAAACACCAGTGAGCGCCATCACAATCATCACCTGGGAAGCAGCAACAACATTGATACCGGTGTTCTTGTCAACTTCACCCCAATCACCAGTCAAGGCCGAGTTGACACCAATTCTAAGGTTGGTAAGGTAGATAATGACACCAGCCATGTACAAGATCAAAGAACCATATTCAAAGTACTTTGATTCTTGTTGTGGCTTGTAAAGCTTGATGAATGCACCTATCAAACCCAATGCAATCACAAAGTGCAACATATGGTGGACATACATTGGGGTTTCGGCCCACCGGCGGTAGTGGGCGATGGAGATATCGAATGATTCAGGGTCGTATCTCCACAAGGTGTTTAAATCGTAAGGCAATTGAGCGTAAACGAGACCCAATCCGAAGGAAGTGGCTCCGATAACTAATGCTGTTCCTACAGGAACAATTTCTCTGTAAACCATGATAGCAGCAGTGACTAGTACGTTAAGAACGTTTCCGCCGTCGCTCTTTTTCGATGGTCAATTAACCGTGATCACGTGGAACTCTTGGCACCGGCAGCGTAGAGATAAGAGTATTTATATTGATAAGAGGTCAGCGAGAGAGAGATAATCGCAGAAGTACTGAATATTGAAGACTAACGTATGGAAGCATTAAAGATTAAGGAAACAAACTAGCTATGTGAGTGATTTAGATAACTGATATCGGCTGACGAAATTTCGCAGCGGACGAAAACAGATGAGCGATAAATTAGTCGTGCAAGAGATTCACTGACTTGGAATAATTTTTTAGTTATTTAGTATTTTTTTGAGCTATTCTCTATTTTATCAAACTAGTTCTTTTTAACCTGTAAGAAGTGAATTTAATTCTTCAAAACAGGGTTTATTAGGAGATACTATGCTTTCGTATGCTAATATGTATTAATTAATTTTCAAAGTATTTGAACACAAAAGTAGTAAAGGTTGCAACCAAAATACATGCACAAATCATGTTTGGACCAAACTTATCGCCGTATTGCACGGACTTCTTTTCTCTGATCATCAAGACTCTCCAGATATAACGGTAGGTGGAGTAGATGATGGTGAACAATGCCGTAGCAAAGAACCCTATGGAGGCAGTAAGAGCCGATCTTGAGCCGTAGTTCAAAAGAGTAGTGGCAGTGAACCCCAAGATCATTCCTATGGACAACCAACTCAAAAACGTTCTTTCGGTGGCAAAATAAACTTTGGGCTCGATTCTGACAGGCACCGCGATTTTCTTTCCCTTGGGGAGTTTATCGGCAAACGTTTTGTTGAGGTCAAAGTTGGTTCCTTCCTTCACCGTAAATGAACGGTCGTCGTTGAAGTAGTACAAAAACTTACCGTACAAGTGGTAGAACAAGTTGGCCACTGGAGAGTTTGTGTTTCTGGTTGAGTAGGTGTTTGGTAAGAGCAATGGAGTATTTTCATCCAAATCGTCTTCCAAAGGATTGTAGTCATTGGAGAAGTGGACTCCCGACGAGTACTCACCACCAGTCAACTCTTCCTCATCAAGTTCACCACCTGAAGACGAGGATTTGAGAATTCTTTGACCGGAGTTACGTTGAATACCGTAAGTCTGTTCGACCTTGGGTTTTCTAATATCGATGTCCATCTGGGGCAACCAGTAGGGCAACAAGTTGACGTAATCAGGCAACAAAGTAGCACCGCCGTGAATAAATTTAGAGAACTTTGGCACTGCTTCCACCAAGTGGGAGGCGATCAAGTCTCTAATCCAAACAGGAGGTTCTTGACCCAATTGGGTCTGCAACTTGACCTCCAACACAGCGTAAGGAAATCTACAGATATCCTTTTCTGGTAATTGAGAAAATGGATAGTCCACACCGATATCGGTTCTTCTCCAGTTGTTTTGGGTTCTGTCGTACCCATCGAAATCGTCTTCTCTCACCATGGACAACTCGGTATCCAAGGAAATACGAACTCTGGCGTCTCCTGGTAACTGGAAAGCGGTTCTGTTGTAGAAAGATCTCATCACTGGGCGATACTTGTGTTTCAAAATACGGTACTGCACTTCTTTGGCCAATCTTTCCAAGTTATCGATTTCCTGAGCCGATTTCTTGCCGTCTCTTCTGGCCTTTTCAAATGCCTGTTGGGCAGTGAATTCACCAGTCAAAAAGGAGTTGACTTTCTTTTCTTTGAGCGCAAAGCGGGCCTTGACCGATTTTTCACCCGTCCAGTCTTCTCTGTGGGTCTTTCTTTCCACAAAGATCTGGTCGGACTTCATGCCTCCGTACCATCTTAATCTGATGGCCTCGGCACCTTCGTCCTTCAACAATCTTCCGTAGTAAAGATCCATATCCTCGTTGTCGAAATAAATGGACGTAATGGCACTGTCTTCAGGCTCGAACTCCTTATCGGCATTGAAAACAAGAACCGGCAAATGCTTCAAAATAATCAATTTCAATTCGGTGATGTTGTCAGGATGAACCCAGTATTTTGTAGTTTGTCTGACGAAATTCTGTTGCGATCCACCGGCACTGGAGTCACCTTGGACAGGGTTACCTCTTGTTCTGACCAAGTCGTAAAGCTTGGATAACTTGACAATCAAGTTATCGTAGTTGTCCTTGTAGAATGGTTTCGAGTTCAAACGGACTTGAAAGATGGGTTTCAAGTTGAACTTAGTGGTTTTGTCATGTTTTTTCACGATTTTTTGGAACCCGGTGTAGTTCAAACGACTGAACTTGGCCAAGTCGTGGACATCAGCAATGATATCGGACAATTCTTGTTCCAACTCCTCAAAGTCTTGTTCTTGAGGAGGACTTGGAGCAGAAGGATCGTTAGGGTTGGCCTTGTACCTTTGAAGTGCCCCGACAACTTCGTGAACAAATGCCTCCAGTTGCTTAATTCTCCGCTTGACCTCGGT
Source organism: Suhomyces xylopsoci (assembly GCA_030568675.1). Classification (NCBI taxonomy): domain Eukaryota; kingdom Fungi; phylum Ascomycota; class Pichiomycetes; order Serinales; family Debaryomycetaceae; genus Suhomyces; species Suhomyces xylopsoci. Next base: position 735,500 of record JAJMGM010000001.1, read on the forward strand.
GTTTTTTACCTTGGTGAACAGATACACCTTATCCAATTCAGATTCCAAGGCATTGAGAAACTCCTCCTCGAGCTCGTTGGTCCACTCATAGTCATTATCCTTCAAGTTTTTCTTCAACTGGTGCTTCAAGTCGTCATAGGAAATATAGTAGAAACTGTAGTTCTTGATGAGAGCTTTCCTTAAATGTTCTCCAAACTTCATCTTGATTACTTCGAGTCGTCAGCTAGCTCAACTACAGACGAACCCTGACTTTTTTATGATGATATTGTTGAAAATTGACCCGCTAATTCTCTCCCAGTTTCAATACTATAAACTGCCCCGTTCGTATTCATTATCTCCTGCGCGTAGGAGCCCACGTGCGATAATACTAATTAATGCGGCTTACTCGTGCGAGATTGACCAGGTGGCATTAGTGCGAAAAATTGGACTAAAATAGAACTAAGTTTCTTCAAAGTATCCCAATCAACCTTAACTATGACTATCTTTACGAATACTGGTCTGCTGTTGCGTTTCGACTGTAGAGCGGCTAAAAAGTAAAAAGCATAACGTGTGACTAAATTGAAAAAAAAAGGTCGTACCCGGATTCGAACCGGGGTTGTCCGGATCAAAACCGAAAGTGATAACCACTACACTATACAACCATCTGTTGAGTAATTATGCTATGCTGCAAAAATGAGTTGCGGTTGAGCGCTAGCTCCAACGACCTTGAATGGTTGTGAGCATTCAATATACACGCGCCAACCGAGGCTATACTAGGATGAAGTATTTGGATTAGTATCTCTTAATACGAAGTAACCTGGGCTCAACTTTTCGTTCTAGCTGAAGCTCAGCAGTTGTGCGTGAGTAATGAGGAATGTGATTTGCATCACGTGTAAACTGCTGCGAAATCTCAGTCCCTAAAGTGCTCTTCACATCAACACTGACGTCCAGAGAATGTCGACACCACCTTTCGGAGTTTAGCTATATGGTTTATTTGCATATTTTGACTTCAAAGTCATAAATACTATTAACGTGATGTTTGTTTGATCTAGTTTTTTTTTGTGATAGCCGACAACCACCAATATTATTTGATCAACAATTAGACAATTGCAAGTTATGCATTGAGAGAGTAAGAACTAATGAGTTCATTGTTTTTGTGTATTGATGAACAGCGTAGTATGGAGCACTTCCAGACACACGTTTAAGCTCCATTCAGACTAAGAGCGAAGTACGTTCTTATTCGTGAAAAAATGTTAACCGAATCATTTTTCGCCAAAATAAGAAATAGGTCCCTTGGCCCAGTTGGTTAAGGCGCGGTGCTAATAACGCCGAGATCAGCAGTTCGATCCTGCTAGGGACCATTCTTTTTTTTTTTTCCATATCGTCTCCACACTCGACTAGAGATAGACTAACTTTTTGAGAAGCCGAAAAGTAGTAGCATCGCAGCACAAAGAACTTAAATGAATCGCAAGTGATCGATTGTAAGTCGAGACTAGATCAAAAATAAGCTGCCGAATTTTTTTTGCGACAAATAATTTTTCGGGTGCGTCAATATTAGAATTAGCTATCGAGCTAGGTTCAACAAAGTGTTATCTAATGAGCCTTCTTTGCTAATAGACCGAAGTAGAGTTGGTTACTGACCACACACTACCACATCGTGTTCAGTCAAAATTATCATTAGAGTATCATCCAATACTACGAAGTATATTCGAAAGTAGTTGACCGTGCTTTCGCAGCCAAATAGTCTAGCCTGCAATTTCACTAACTGTAGGATTGATTGATGCAGAATTTGCTGCCAGAGTGAGATGGGTAATCAACGAACCAGAATAAGAACAAAGTTTCGAGATTGAACAAAGTATTCCTCATTCAAAGTAGCTCCAAGCTCCATAGAGAATTCTACAGTAAATGAATTAATATTATCTGTAAACTCACCTGTAGTAGAGTTAAATGAACCGAATGAGTCTGTTTGCATCTTCCAGACTGTGTAGTTTTGGTGGTTGCGAAGCTTGTTGCCCTGATCTTAAGAGAATAGAAAATGTGCTGTGGACTACGCCTCTAGTTACAACCATCGAGAATTCTTTGGGCAAATTTCTCAAAATTGAATTATTCTTAGCCTACATGACTTCATATCCATTCCCTTTTAGCTGGGATGTACATGCTAAACGTCAAAGTAGCTTGTAATATCCATATAGTCCAATATCAGTTTTGCCGGAGGCATTTTGCACAACGAGAAGGTCCCTTGGCCCAGTTGGTTAAGGCGCGGTGCTAATAACGCCGAGATCAGCAGTTCGATCCTGCTAGGGACCATTTTTTATTGTTCTTCACGAATCAAATGAAACTGAAGCCTCTTTTGCTTGATTGTATTTGCAATCCGTGTCCTGAATGCTGGCACCATTTTACGACCTAAGCCTCTAAAAATTTCAAGTTTGGCGTGAGGCTGACGCAGTGGGCGTTGGCAGATTTATTGAGGCATAGTATGACATTCAAAGTGAATAAGTCAATTGTTCCAGATGTTCTAGAATACAATTTGTGGAGTTGAAGTGTTGTCCTGAAATTTGCTGTTCACTTCGTGGTTGCAATTCACAAACCATCGTTGGTAGAGAGGTGTTGTAATTGGAAAACAGCTAGCGAGAAAAAGCTGAGTTATGAGCCTGCTTGATTTGTCAAGCCTGCATAAGTCAGGTGCTATATATGGGATTAGGAGATTGCGTGTAGGGGCTAATATGTATACCGAGAAATATACTTATGGCCACCATGTTCTATTTCATTAATGGAATCAAATTCAATTCGAGCATTTTCTTGGTGGCTGACTCTAAATCATCACTCTCTAAGAATTTCCGTCCCATTGGCACATTTTGATCAATAGCGGAACTCTAGTCTCGATTCGCGATGTAACTAACCAATTATATCCGATGCGGCTCTGGTACAGTATGAGTCTAGATTTGTATGCAGCTGCGAACTATATTATTAATTACGGCTCGCATAAATCCAAATTGGGTACCGGGCCCATAAGCTCTGTCCTTTGAATAGAGGGCAACTTTCAGAAACAAAGGGCACGACCTTAGCAACTAAACCTCTATAGCAATTATTGACTTTATTGTATGTTTATGATTGACCACTGACTCTATTTCTCAACTGAGAAACGTAAACATGAGCTACACCATGGGGTACATTGGATAGAGACTGAAAAAAAAAATTCAAGCATGCTTGTGAAAAATTCAACGTTTTTTTCTTAGCGAGCTCTTCGATGTGTGTCGTGCTAAACACCGGTACTGCGTACTAGTTGTAGATTTGACTATTCATTAGAGGTGTTGTCAAGAGCATCAGCGCCAGCCCAATTGCGTGATATACCAAAGAGGCTCTCTTATCTGGTGTAGAGATGATTAAAAGAGGAGTAAGATTATCTCTGCCGCATTGCTCCCTCATGTGCCGCGTTTCGTATGGCAGTACCCACATTTCCAACTCATAGATATGAACTGCTATCGTGACAAGATAATTTTTCAGGCGAGCTGGCAAGATTATTCAGGCTAATGAGCCGAAACCGGCAAGAGTATGCCCGAGCCAGTGTTCAGAATTCGGCAATCGATATTATGTCCGCACAGTAGTAAAAATAGATGGTTTACGAGCTCTTGGGCACCCTTTAAACTGTAATTTTGAGAATGTAGCCAAAATCTTTCCACCGCCAATAAATTTGCTACTTCACCATAGTGCAACCTTAGAATTGGAAAATTGGTTGTATGGCGGTGGTAGTGGCTTGCCAGAAACCCAATAATAGCACCCAATTAGTGTAGGCGGGGATTCCAACCAAACCATGTAGCAAACATCCAATGGCAATTGCCTAACCCAACTGCTTTATACGAACACATTTATGAACCTTGGGATTCGTTTATCTAGCCACAGCCAATTTTTAGTCAGGAACCCGTCGCTAACAGTTGAAAAGTCTCGCTGGTACTACATTTTTCCAGGGGGAGCTCCTTAGGTAAGCACAGCCTATAGCACGGTAATGTTTACAGGTTAGAGCGGTATTTATTTTTACCCAAAGCGAGCGTGCGATGCCGAACTGTATGTAATAAACAAAAAAACACAAAGCAAGAGAGCATTTGAAAAGTTCACAAACTAAATTTCCTAGTAATAGGAGGATTGGCTAAGCCTAATTGGAGAGTTGGAGTGCATTCGGGGGATCTGGAACCACGCAGACCACACTTTTGCGCTAACAACTCTAAAGATCTATATGCAATTTTAGGGTTTGACAGTATCAACCTGCATTCTCAGATTATCTCTGGTTCCATTTACTCCTCCGATATACCAGATTAAGTATAAGTAGAATTCACATTCCAGGACCTTTTCGCTTGTAGCTGTTGTAGTCAACTATTTACAATCAGACCATCAAACATCCAATCAATAGTATCACGCCCGGTATATCGATTTTGCAATTGTCTGACTTTGGTAGCCTGGCAGTTTTCCTCTTACGTCAAGGGAAAAGAAATTTGTATACAACAGTCTGAATTTTTTTTTTCGTTACATTGATTTTTTTGCATAGTAACTGAGTAGATACAATACAATCGACTTCCCGGTTAATATTTGGAGGACCAGGGCAATTTTTGAAAATAGGCCGTTCTACTCATAACATTACTATATCTTATACTAAGGTTAGAGAAACTGTTGAATTAAACTCGGATTTAGGCGCCTCTGTTCACTCCTAAATTCATAAAGTTATCGCCACCTGCCGTGTGGTAAACAAGAAAAAAAATAGTCCACATCGCTCACATTCCAATATTTTACTGGAAGCATTCTTGAATTATCGACTCAATCCCGTCTGAGGAGTAAACATTTCATTAAGTTCACTGCATATTGTCAGTTCTAGTTCGAATCCATTCTTTAGAACACCGCCGGAACCCCAAACAATAGTTGTTTATTGTGACAAGCATCGAAAAGTAAAACGACTGTTCGCAGACTTTCATAAACATACATATATCATCTGGCCAGAATTCCCCACCACATACCAAGTTTGTAAAAACCATCGTTTTTACAACCAATAAAGTAAGTTCTGGAAAATTTCACTAAAACACATATTCCTTGTACGTGTTCTCCACCCAGGAAACTATTTATAAAACACTTATACCATGAGTGACTATGGAGGTTTGGGAACCCTCGTTGAAGAGAAGGAGGAGCCTCAGCAACCGCAACCGGGCCCGTCTTATAGTCTAACCGAAATAACGTCGCCTCATTCTGTGGCCAGTAACAAGTCCAAAATCGACCAAATCGCCACTGAAGAAATCACCACCAGCTTGCATCAATTTCAGTCCCAAGAACTAGACTTGGAACAGTACCAAAACACCCAACAGGCTAGTCACCAGCTTCTGCAGTTTTCTCCAGGTATGAACAGGAAAAACTCAAATGTGACAGATCCTTCCATCAAAACGTCCGAGAGCACTTCGACCATCGTACATCCTACCCCTATCGCTGAAACAGAGTCTTTGTTGCCACCGTTACCTAATGAAGAGGAAGACTTCAACAGCAACACCAATAGTAATGGGGTATCTACCTCGAACAACTCACCCATCTTTGCCAATAATGGTAGATTCAACCACTTGATGAATGACGTCGACTCTTCCACCACCGTGAACTCGTCATTTTCCAACTCATTATACCCAAAAGACGAAACCACAAACACCACTAACGTCACCAACGACTTTTCCGATTTGTTCTTGGACAATCCAACCTTTTTAAACTATGAGTTGGATTCGCCAAGTCTCAATTTCGACGCAAAGTTCCAGGTGTTTCCTTCGATTTCTACAACCTCCTCAAACACAGCATCATCCACAGCTCAAGGCAAGCCTCTCAGTATAACCACTACTAACGTGGCCCAGCATTCAGTTGTCAGTACGCCCACTGCTTCGAGCAACAACACTTCTCCTATTAAAAGATTGAAAAGTCTCAAGAAAGGAATAAGAAAGTTGTCGTTGGGTACTTCTAGCAATAACCAGGCAACTCCAAATCTCTCTGCCTCAACTACAATAGATTCACAACGACCAAATCTTTATCCATTACAAACAAACACCTCAAGGACTCAAGAAGAAGAGTCCAACTCGATAGCTTCCTACAAACGTCACAGTCACAACTCGTCACACTCTTCTACCGATTCTTCATCTTGCTATTCTTCATCGTCACAAAACCCTTCCAAGATAAATCAATTCCATATCTCATTGAGCCAAGGTGGAAATGGAGTAGCGAGGGTAACGACCAGAAAGCATTCAAACCCAAATCCTTTGCTTACACCTTTGACTCCACCATTGAGTTCACCAATCATCACACTTTCAGAGAACTTATCATCATCTAAAAAGGCGTTATCGACGATCGAAAAGAGCTATTTTGATTCGTTGAATTCCAAAAACCCAAGCACCAATCCTAGAGAACCTTCTCAACAGGTCTTCAATAACGTTTTCGGAGCTAGTGCAGCAGAAAATTCGAAGCCTGCTAGAGAAAGAATCAGTTCTATTTCAGAATTGGAAAGTGCTGAGGATTTAATCAAGTATTCGATTTATTTGAAACAACAGAAGAAGTCGATTTGTGAAGCGTTTGAAATGACCAAAAACCACTTGAACCAAAGCGGTTGGTGCTCCGAACACGACATCAACAACTTGCAATTACAGAAGGATTCACAGAGATGTCAGATCGATACCAAGATTCTTCAAATTGAAGAAAGATTGAACGAAGAGTTTGGTATGTCGTCACTCCACAACGAGACCGGAAACCGCACAAGAAGTGGCAAGAGTAGTTTCGATAGAGTGGCATCACAAGATAAAAAGGACTTGCCAATAAGTCCCAGCTTAAAGGTGTTAGAGAGCAGAAGTTTTTCATTTGTCGATCTTTGATAAAATCCTTACACTTAGCTATTTTTACACCCATAGAATAACCAATATTTGGAGAACACTTCTCACCATTATCCCGGTTAATGATTTTCCTTCTTTACAACTTATCAAAGTTTTGCACCTTGCTTACAAGGTTTTTTTTGGGTACTATTTTTTTATTAGTTTGGGATACCAAACTGATCATGGGATGACTCAGTACAAAAACTGGTCAAATTAAATTATTTTAGGTATATACACAGCGTAATAGAGTATTTTTTTTAGCAACCAGTGTAAAAGTTGGCCTTAGACAATCTAGACTTTGGTGGGCCAAAGAGCAAGTGGACATAAAGCCTATCTTGCGAGCGAGCTCTTGGCAACCATTATCTAGCATATGTGCCAACCATGCACGCCAGACGCCTCCTCGAATTGTGGAGAATGATGGAATTGAGGCGGCGAGACGCTCACGAACAATTCACATGTCAGATATTAATAGAATAGGAGGGGTTAGGTGAATAGCTCGGGCGGGACAGTATTGGGTAGTGCTGTTACTGAATAAAGTTTTACGGAACCAGGCAAGCCGCAATCTCGATTATCAACAACGTCAGGCCTGTACACTGGGTGTGGTGATGCCTACCTCGGCTATCAAACAATACATGCCAGACGCTAGCTGTACAAAATAAGCTCAACTTTGCTGGTTAGGGCGAGTTGACCGGGAAAAAAGAAAACTTGATGAGCTACTAACTGTGAGAGATGACATATGTCTCGATAACGTAGGATCCAAGAAGGACTACAGATTTAGCCAACTTAGTATGAGGTCGTTATTCGATTTTTGATCTGGCTTTCCTTTTCCCCTCCAGTCATTCATGGTAAAGACAATGGTGCAGTGAATAGGAAGCGTTCGTATCAAAAAAAGAAGAACCAAACATTAAATTGACTTTTCTCACTTGTCCTTTTATACCATGGAAATTTTTCGCGCTTTGTGGCCGCCGCCAGTATGCAGGTCCGTTAGGGCTAAGTTGTATTCTGTATGTCTTGTTTCTGGTTGGTGTTGATATTTTCTGCTGTGTTCTCTTGTTTCTTGTTAGTCCCGTACTTTTGGATCATCTCCTCGTGCTTTCTCTTCTTGGCTCCTGCACCAATCAGTCTCTTGTGTCTTCTGCTTTCCAAATGAATTTTCCAATTTTCGTCCCCCACAGCTACCAACGGGTTGCCTTGTTTGTCCCGGCATATGCTGCATGTGTAGTGGGCCCAGGTAGACTCCGAGCCAAGCTTCTTGTTACTCTTAAGGGTGTCTAGGGAGTCTGGAAATACATGCTGCAAATTTGCGGGGGCCTGCGGCTGCTCAACCGACGTGGGACCTCCGCTCAAAAATTGCTGCGCGATCCCCACACCGATTTTTGCAACATTTGCACTCCAGTTGTCTAAATTTGTGGCATCCAAAAGATAGAGTTTGCCCCCATACTTGTAGTCAAAGCGCTCTTCTTTGTGGAGCTCCACCGATAAGAGCTTCTTGATCCATTTTACCTGGTACTTGGCGTACTGGCGTGTTCTAATCTTCATTCTCTCCACACCTTCACTGAACAATTTAGGTGCGTCCGAGTTGGTGAGCCACGGCAAAAACTCCTTGAACCCAATCACCTGCCAGATACCGCGCGTACAATCGGGAACGGGCGATTGTTGTTTATAGACTTGGTACATTTGTTTGATCTCGTCCAACGCACCTGACTCCATCATCTTGTCTACCCTGGCATCGAGCCTGGCATTCAAGATCTCTGGGTCGGAGTAGACCCAGAATAGCAACGTGTTGTATTTGAGAGACGAGTCCTCGAGCTCGTCGAGTTTTTGTTCGTGGTACAACTTGGATGGCAAGTCTCCCGTAGTCATGTAGATCTCCAACGCACGCCTGAGCTTGCGCTTGTCTTGCGGATGGAACTTTTGCGCTATCACAGGGTCAATTTCTTTCAATGCTGCAAAGATTGGCTCGACAGGGCCGTCCAACAACGCCACCTGCTCTTCTGTAAGTTCGCTCTTTTGCACCTTTTCTTCCGTTGCACCCACGGTCTTGTTGCGAAATAGAAGCGTCAGCAAGTAGTAGTGCGTTCCACCAATGACAATGGGAACTTTTCCCCGTGCATGGATATCGTCTATGGCTTTGGTAGCTTCTTCGGCAAACCGATGTATAAAGTACTCTTCGTCCCATTTGACATGGTCCATCACCCAGTGCGGAATGCCTTCGCGCTCTTCCATAGGATGCTTATTGGTGATGTTATCGAGTCCCTCGTACACCTGCATGGAGTCGGCATTGATGATCTCTCCGCCTATGGCTTTGGCCAACTCAATGCTAAACTGCTCTGTTAGTCTCATCTCATCTCACCTCATCTCGTTACACATACTTGCGACTTGCCCACTCCGGTGGTTCCGACTATGCTGATGATATTCTTTTTGGGCTGTGTCATGATTCGATTCTTAAAGTATCTTAGGTACCTAATCATCCATGTACGGCCTCTATAACTACAACAGCTGATCTCGCTTTAGCTATCTTGTCGCTGGTGCGAAAATTCTACCCCAGAAAAAAGTACCTCTATTAAGCTATATACGTATCGCGACTACAGACCCAGAGTTTTGAGACAGTAGAGATCTTGTCTATTTATTGAGGGTATCGAGACTTGGGACAGACCGAGTCATTAGTAAAATTTGGCGGAAGTGGTCCTCCGCTGATTTGTCTTTGGATCCTCTCCTCCAATTCTCGCCCCTCGATTCTTCTTTGATGCAAAAAGTTGTCGCACTCTTTCAAGATTTGGGTTCCCTTGGAGATAAAGTCACCGTAGAACAGACTGCCTTCGTTCAAGTTCGAGAGAACCTCCAAGTACTTCGAATAGGCCGTTTCGAGTGTTTGCAACACCTCGCCCCGTCTCTGTTGCGACTCGTTCACCACATTGGCTACTTCATGTAAAAAGACTTTGTTCGCAGCATCGATTTTTTGCTCGAGCGTTATCTGGTGCTGCTTCAGTGTTTGGATGTACGCAAGCTGGTCGCTGAAGATATGGATATAGTTCTCGTAAACATGTTCAAAGCTACGTTCGTCGATAGTCCCATTGCTTCTTTTGCTTCTCTTATACTCTTCGATCACCATGGGCAACACGGTGTTGTCGCGAGACTTGATTTCCACTTCTTGTACGAACTGCTTCCGCGCATCTTCTAACTCTGTAATCTCATTTACTAACCTTCTGAGCTCAGATACAGTGCTGGCGACACCTGGTTCCAACTCGGTATACTTTGAGTTGGGCACAAACACGCTCAACGACTGGAATCCGCCGCAGTATACCTCAAGGTACGGTCTGATATCGTTGTACTTTTGTCTCACCATGGCATCTCCCGATTTGGCTTGTTCGAGATACGCCGACATCTTCAGGATCTTTGTTCGTAACTCGTCTCCAGACGTTTCTCCAGCGGGTCTTACCCATAATTGGGTACCGTAGTTTTGCCTAAGATGATTGTCCTCTTGAGCATCAAGAGCCAATCGCTTGTTGCACTCGTCCAAGAGATTGGTGCTTTGGACCATAAGCTTGTTGATTTCAGCAATGGACTCGTCAATGATCTGGGTTCCGCCTATCGATGTGATTTCCTGCGAGTGCTGCACGATCAGATCAGGCAAGTTTTCGGGTTTCTGGATCGAATCAATGGAAGCCGGTAAGTTTCTTTCAGTGAGAAAATTGGTTGCCATGTTGTTTAAGCTTCTTATAGGATCGAATATGTTGTCTTTGAGATACGACTCGATACGTTCTCGAAACGCCTGTGCCACTTGTATGATAATGTGGGGTAACAAATCACCGAAAAGGTCGCCACCACCATCTAAACTAGTAGTAAAGTCAGGTACTGACGGTTTGACCATTGACGCTCCTACGATGGGCTTCAAGTCTTTTTCCAGCGGCACGATTTTCAAGTAGATCAAGTCGTTGTCTCTCTCGGCCACACGCAAAGTTGTCTTTATAGCATCGGTCAAGCCCATAAGCTCCTCCACCACAAAGTCACTCACATACTTTTTCAGTTTCAATGCGGTTTCGCAGCTTTCATACGCAAGTTTTAGGCTGCCCACCTGCTCACCATATTGGAAACTGTCCTGGTACGCAATGGCAGTTCTGAAATGCGCAGCGGCCTTGAAATGGTATTTCTTGACCGTCATGTGGTTGATCCACTCGAGCTTTATGTAGTCGGAGCCATTGCCATGCGCGAGCGCAGTAGTGTAGTAATCGGACGTCTGGATCGACAACTTGGCTATGACGGAATCTTTCATGGAATTGGATATCGCCTTCTGCCAGATGGTCTCTTGTGCTTGTGCCAACATCATAAACTTGAGACATTTGATGGTATCGCCTTGCAAATCATACGGCACTCTGGGATCAGGTTCAAACGTGAGCATATATTCAAAGCACCCGGCAGCCTGCTGGAAGTAGCCGCATGCTTTTTTCAAGCCCTCGTCGGTGTGTCGGGACTGCTGGAGACCCAAGTGGCAGTAGACGCTTCCCAATTGAAACACAGTGTTCAATTGCTCCACCTTGAATGCTCGCGACTTGGTGGGCCCGCTGGGGCCATAGGCAAGGGTGCCATACCAGGCAAACTCGACCGAATCGTCTGGGAACTTGTGTATGAGAATGCTGAGGTAGTGGTAGTATGTCTTGAGTAGGAGTATATGTTTTTCGGCCACGGATGCGGGCGTTATGGCGGTGATGTCATTTCGTACTTGAGTGATGGTGCGGAGATCGGCCTCGAAAGTCGATGGTGTTTGGAAATAGTCACGCTTAATGATGGCAGTGAGTTCTTCGCCCAAGTCTATGGGTTTAGATTGCCTCAACGGCACTTCCAAAAGATTATTCATCTAAATATTACTTGAACGTACCTTTCGAGTACCTTGTTAGCAACTTCTAGTTGACGAGGCTGCGCACGATAGGACAAAAAATCACCAATTTAGAGATCATCAAGTGATGGAAAGCGATGAAATATATACATTACAACTGCACGGTAGATAATTATATATGAAGTGTGTATCAATTATATACTTGTAGAAACCGAATTAATATAGTATATGACATGTCTAACTTGAGGGATACTATTAGCAGTGATGAGGACTTCATGGATCGTCGAGTATTTTGCAACTGTTTGCTTGCGTTTATTCTATCATTATTCTATTATTATTCGTATCTAATTTACACGGGCGTTTCTGATTCTGTCCTGGATTTCGTGTTCTGCCAGGATCACCAGATCCACCATTTGGCCAAGTTTCTTGGACCTGGATGCAATGGCCGCCTGGTCAAGTACATCGAGTTCCTGCTGAATAACCAAGTCTATTTCTGCTTGGCCGAGATCGTTAAAGAGAGTGTGGATGTCGTTTACAAGCTCATCTTGACTAGTGTTGTATTCTGCGAGACCAATACTTTGCTCGAGCTTTTTAGTGTTTGATAATGATGTCTTGTGCATGGAATGAAGGGTCTCGATCGCCTTTTCGGCCACCTCAAACGACCGCGGAAGCTCGTACTGTGTAGGAGGCACTTCGGTACGAGAAATCTGCAATTTCATGGCGTCGATTTCTTGGTTGGTCTTGTCAAAAAGCTCATCATCGATATCGTCCACTAGATCTGCACGAAACGAATTGTCAACGTGTTTACGGTAGTCAGATCGTATGAGCGACACCAACTCGTGGTGTATTTTCTTTCCTAGCTCATTGTCAGGCACTTCGAGCTGTTCTAGACGGCGTGGATGGGGGATCTCAAGACCTCTTTGCACACATCTAGACTGTTTCAATTTCGCCTTTTCTTCATTGACCTGACGAAGAATTTCGAGGTTGCGAAGGCGTTCTCCTTTGTCGTTTATAGGCGCTTCCAAGCTAATATTAATGCTCTCTTCATTCTGCTCATAATCTGGAATCACCATTCCAGACTCGGTATTGGGATGCGGGAGCTCTTTAAACTTGGCCTTGACCATTTTCAAAAGACTATTCTTGCTCTTCTTGGCCACTTTCTGGGGCTGCTCTGGGGTAGGACTGGGCGCCACATATTCTGTGTCAAGAAGAGTAGACTTGACTGCCTGTTTCGCCATGAGCTCTCTTGTCTGATTCAATATTCTCTGGTCCACATCTTCGGTTACATCATTCCCCACATCTTGCTTCTTGGCTGCGGGCTCTGGCAACTCCAACTTCCGCTTCTTTAAGTTCTCTTGCTCTAGCTGGTTGTACGCCTGCGCAGCTCCCTCTATGCTTTGCTGAGCCTGTTTTTCTCGCGTCGACTCGTCGCGCTGCTTGTTCTTTTGGTCCTTTCGACGTTTCTCGTCCACCTCGGCCATACTCATCCCATGCTTCGAAACCTCCTTGGTAAATTTCGACTGGTCAAGCTCATTCTGCTGTATTTCTTCCAGTACATCGTAAAGTCCGGCCTGAGGAGTGTGCTCATGTATTATATCTGCATTGTAGTCGAATTCCTTACGGGCTTTTCTCGATACCAAGCTCACATTTATGCCCGCGGCCTTGAGCTCTCTGCGCTTCTGCAACAATGCCAAACGCTTGCTCTCTTCCAACATCCGCTCCCTAGCCTTCCTCTTGGCCTTCTTACCTTGTGTATTGGCCAACCGGGCCTTCGCCTCAGCCAACATCTCTCTGTCATCATCCTCCAACTCATCCTCATCGGGCCGCGCAGGCTTGCTTTCTGGATTCACATTGACTTCACCCACTTTGGCACCAAGCGCTGGGGCAGACTCGATTCCAGGACCACTGAGTCCCATATCGTCACCATCACCACTACTGCCTCCAGTGGCATCATCCAACAACTTCTGGTACCGTTCCACGCAATGGGTGGCTGTACGGCCCATCACCGGTGCTATAGTTCTCCACTGGTTGGGCAACAACTTGACAAGCCCCAAAAGCTTTTCGTCCTCTTCTCTGGTCCACGCTGTCTTGGCTACACCAGGATTCAACCATTCGTTCCACCTTGCCTTGGCTTGCTTGGCCAGCTTCTTGGTGAGCAACAGCGCTACTCGCGACCACTGATTCAAGCCGTACTTCGATACTGCTGCCTTCAAGATCTCATCTTCTATATTAGTCCATGCTCCTCCCTTGACATATATTGGAGGTGCCATTTCACCAACCTCTTTCTACTAAAACTGTAGTAAATCCGTTCTTGTCTAATATGCTTTATTCTGCAGGCTAATTTTCACAGCCTGATAAAAAAATGTTGGATCTCCGCTTTCATCACCACGGCTATAACAGAAACAGGTCACTCGACTACGCTCCGGCCACGCACCTACTACACTCTACCAGCACTCATCTGGCAAGGTCGAGATACTTCACAACCAACTGATCCGGCTCATCCCATTAATTGTTTATCAGTGTAGTCATGTTTATTCATTCTAAACACCAGAAACTCATTCTACAGTGCTACCCACCCGGAAAAGGTGTCGACAAAAAGCCCAACCCGTCGGAATTGTCGTACCTCTTGTACTATGCTTCGACCAGAAGAGTTAAGTTGGAGAAGGTGGCCAACTTTTTAGAAAAGAAAAACACCTCCGATACAAACCACAACAGAGCCGGCAACATCCAGGTCACGCTAGCCATCTTCACCGCATTGATTGAGAAGTGTGCCGACGACTTGAATGTGTTTGCTACCCATATCTGCAAGATCTTGTTGCAGATCTTGAAGATTGAAGACTTGGCTCTCTGCAAAGGTGTCTTGAGCACCTATTCCGTGTTCTGCAACAACTTGGATACAACCTTGTTTCCCGGAGACAAGACATTTAAAGACTCGTTCAAGAGCTTGTCCGAAACGCTTATTAACCTTGGAATCCAAAAACTGAAGGCTACAGGGCCCCGCCAGTTGGAATGGAAAATGACCGCTCTCATGGCTTCCAGACACCTCTTGAACCGGATTGGCTCCAATGTCAAGTACTCCAAAAGCTTTGTAGATATCTGTGTGCCGTTGTACATCCAGACCATCCACAAAGACACCACAGAACAGTCATTACTTCGCAGACTAAACAGCAATGATGCCCCGGGCACGGCTTCAGGAAGAAGACCTTCAGTAGCAAGTGCCGACCATAAACTTTCCAAGGTGGCTTCGGCAAGACAAGCCTCGGAGATCTACAAGAATATCGACAACGATTATGCCAATGACTCGCTCACGCCCGCCGATATTACCGAAGAAGCTTTCAGAGGTCTCAAGACCTTGTTCAACACCACCGCAGCTACTCAGATCGCCGAAATCACCTTGTCAGTCGTAGACTACTGCAACAAAAATGTGCTGGAACACAATTGGGGCGTCAACTTCTTGCAAATGTGTACTACATGGATCCCCGTCCAGTTGAGGTTTGTAACTCTCACCACGTTGCTTCGTAAACTCGGCCAAACCGCCCAAAAGGCTTCCAGCACCGATTCCAAATACGCTATTCAGACCCAATACGCCAACAACATCTTGGGGTTAATTTCTTCTGATGTCAATATGATCGGTTTGTCCATTTCCGATATCATCCAGCAGATCTTATCGCTCCAATCGGGCCTCATTATCCACCAGTCGGCGTTCTTGTCGCATGAAGAAGTCAAGAGCTTGTCGATTGTGTACTCCAACTGTATCTGCAACTTGTCTACGCATATCTACTACTACGACCAGATCCCTGACTCGATCCAGGAGATCCTCATCAAAATCGATTCTGTCTTGGAATACTCTTTCTTGGAATTGGACACCGTCAGAAACGTTAGGGTTTCGGGTGACAAGATCCACAAGTTGATAGTCACATTGCTCAACGACGTGTCTGTGATGTTTGACTTGTTGAAGAAAAACCCAAGCAATATCACCAGAAACCACGTCGATTTGGAACATTGGGATATCTCCTTACCTATCTTGGCGCCCGAAAGCGAGTTTGGAACTCATAATTCCACAGAAAACGGTCTGTCTTTAGGTACACCTACCGACTCAAAGACTAGTGAACAAAAACCACCAGGACGTTCCAGGATCAGCAGCAACGCCACTCTTCCTACCAACTCATTACACTCCATAGGTTCCAGTTCCCAAGTGGCCAACTCGTCATTGACCATTTCGCAAAAGAATGATATTCAAAGAAAGTACCTTCGGGTATTCCGTGACTTCTTAAACAACGAGCTTCGTCTGGAATCCTCTGACTCGCTGGACTCCCGAGAGTCTAGCCAGCCAACTCAGCCTCCAAAGGATTACTACGATCCCGAAAGACGTAATGCTACCGTTAGAGCGCCTTACAACAAAAATAACGAATTCAGAAACTTTGCCTTGCCTGACGTCAACCAGTACATTTCTATCGGAGACAACTTCATCACCCGTTTCCTTTCGTATGTCGACAAGTTCTTTAGCACGACTGACTTTCCCAACATTGAAAACTCGCTCCTCATAGCAAGAACCATGCAAGACATGATCACCATTTTGGGAGTCAACTTTGTCAATAATTTTATTCCATTCTTCTACCACTGGCTCTTGCCCTTTGGAAACAAAAACCCAGGTAACAACTTCACACAGGCAGCCAAATACAAAGACACAATTGGTCATATCACCATGTACCAATGTTTAAGGTCGCTCGATGAAATGTACCCTGACCAGGTGGATGGCTATGCAGTAAGCTCGACATTTTACTCCAACGTTTTAATTGACATTGAGTTTAGAAAACTCAACAAGTTCTGGATCGAAGGGATTGATGGTGAGCCCAGCAATGAAGAATTGATCTATAACTCCAGAATCAACTTGTCTAGTCACAAAGATGAAGACGGCAGTATAAGATTCAGTGCTACCAAGAAAGGATTGCAAGAGTTCATAGCTGGAAACTCCTTTACTGCTTCGTGGCTCAATCCTCACAGGCCGCTCATGTTGAACAAAGAACAGTTTACCTCTAGCCATGAAAACGGACACTTGCTAGCAGGAGTCAACAGTGGAACCACTAGTGGAGTGCAAAGTATCAACGGCACAATTGGTCCTGGTGGAAACTTGTCGAGAATTGACGACTATGGCGAGTCCATTGAGGACCAAGCCACCGGACACTCTTTCAGAAACCATACCTTAGGATTGGGTAATGCCAACGATATCACCTCCATCCACTCTGAAATCGTCCACAATCACAGAAACTTACTTGCTGTACCATTACTGAACGGAGCCAATGGAGGATCCAACGGAACTAACGGAGGTTCTAATGGGGTTACCAGCGGATTGTTTTCACCTAATGAAGATGATTCTCTGATAGACTTGGAACCCAATTACTACAATTTGCCCAAGGTAGCAGACTTGAAAGAATCCATCTATGAGCACAAGGCCCCCACCAAAAAGCCTTCTGCAAATGAAACATTTATATCTGCTTCCACTGGCCATGGTTCGGTCCTCAACAAGCAGATGCTTTCCACCGATGTCAAGTCTATCTTGGATGATTTACAAAGTGACGATGACGGTGTAGTTGTCTAATATGACATACAGTATTAGTATTAATATACAGCTTTAACTGGTGTGTACTTTAAGTGTAATAAGTATCTACAAGTATGGTAGTACCAAAATCTTAATTGGCTTCTGCCATCATATCTTAGGTAATAGTATATCATTTCTCGATTTAATCCAATTTAAAGAACTTTATCCATGTTTACATGCACTCTATTTAGTCCGCTGCATGCGTTGACCAAAAGGTGTAGAGGTAAATCTTTTGTCAGTAGTAAATGAGGCAGGTATACGTAGACCTAGAGTATAGATTGTCAAAGTACAGTCTCAGCTGAACATTGTCAGGTGTTAGTCAGTTACAATGGCGTTATTTCGCAGTCTACTGTTCTTGTCTACCATTTTTATCTACTGTTTTATCTACTGTTCTCTACTTCTGTCTACTGTTACTACTTGATTCTCCGCATTGTACATTATGAAAATCCGTTGAAGAAAAAAAAAAGATATTACACTGGATATTTCTATTCGTCATCTTCGTCATCTTCCAAAGCCTCAAATGCATTGAAAGCTTTGGTCTGTTTATCTGCAACAGTGTCTCTTGGGTCAACAGCCTTGGAAGAGCCCAAGTTCTTGTTGTTTGGTCTGGCTCTGATGGCACCGGAACCACCTACCGAGCCTTCCTTGACAGATTGTCTGAAAGCAGCTCTGTCGTCTTCACCGTCTTCAGCACCAAAAGACTTCTTGGCTTTACTCAAAGTTGCCCATCCGTCTTCGTCAATAATTTCGGCTCCCTTTTTACGAGGGTTGGTCTTTACTCCGCTTCTGCTACCTCTTCTACGGTTCATGTGGTGGTACGAACGCTCGTTACCGAACTCATCAATATAGGTGTCACCGTTGGTCCACTTGAGTTGTTTGTGCTTTTCAAGTTCGGCGGCATTGTGTTCTCTGACTTGTTCGATCATGGTGTTGAAAGCTTCCAAAATTCCTGCTTGTGGAACGTAAGCTTCATCTTTGAGTGCAATCAACTGTTCTTCGGTGTACTTAGCCATTTTCTCTTGCGTGCTTTGCCTATTAGTCTTTCTTGTTCAATTCTTTCGCCAAAAAATACAATTTTTTTTTGGTTCGCTTTCGTTAAACTTGTCCATGCGCACACGACTGAAAGGTCAGAGTGTGGAGTATCAAACCGCTAGATTAATTAATTACCTCAAAAGTAGCCCAGTATGAAGGTAATACAAGGCTAGACTCCTCTTTTATCGTAATAATACATCCTCCATACCTCTTGGTCCGTTGGAGCAATAACCCTTCTGTGCACTATATGCAGGTCCAGGAACTTTTTCTACTGCTCGATGAGGAGAAGAGATGGCCTTGGATCAGATTAGACAAGATCCCTCTAGACAAGAATGCCATTAGCACACAACTTAAATAAAGTCAACAAGAACTTGTCC
Source organism: Suhomyces xylopsoci (assembly GCA_030568675.1). Classification (NCBI taxonomy): domain Eukaryota; kingdom Fungi; phylum Ascomycota; class Pichiomycetes; order Serinales; family Debaryomycetaceae; genus Suhomyces; species Suhomyces xylopsoci. The sequence goes on from JAJMGM010000001.1 coordinate 754,193, forward strand.
AAATCCACTGCTTCTATACATATCAAAGGTAGAAAGTTCAAGCAGCTAAATAGGGCTACCTTAAGAGATAAGAAGCTAAATGAGAAGAGGTTGAAATCTTTGGAGCAGAAAGAAAATGAGTTGGCTATAGTATATTTCATGCAAAACCTTATTAAAGGTACCGACGAAGACGAAGAAGCTATAAAAGACTATACCACGCAAGAAACCTTCACTTTGGAAGAAATAAAGGAAATTGTGTCCCTCTTTTTGCAACGTTACAACCCTGAATTGGAAAAATTAAGATCTGAGAGAAGGCCAGGAAGACCTCAAACTAACAGACAACAAATTTTGGAGGAGTTGGTCAAACATGAACGCCACTTGTACGAAACCGGTATCAAAGTCCCCGACTTGACTCAAAAGGAAACAGTTCAAAGGTTGAAGGCATGGAATGGTACCACTGGAGGTGCTACCATTTTCAAGTACATCACTATTGACAAAAACATGACCTCTTTACCAACAAAGGAAGCCGCCATGACCGAATAGAGAAGTTAGCATATGGATCGGAAAACCCATCCGGAATTTAGTGTATTTTATTTCAAAACAATTATATAATTTTTCATAAATAACGAATTTAATTCTCTGTAATCACGGAAAAACGAGAGTGCTATCATGGTATCAACTATTTACTACTCCAGAGTAGTTTTGACAAAAACGACGCTTGTTTTTCTTCCTGGGCTACTTCAGTACTATTCTTTAAATGGTCCAAGTTTGATTCCAAGACTTTTTCTGGCTCTGCCTTCTTCTCGACTGAAGGAGGTTGGATTTCACCACCATCTAACCACAAATTAATAGCAACTAGTGACGCAAGAATTACTCCTGTGGTAGCAAATATCGATTTGATCGTTTTCAAAATGCTGCTGGCCTTGCTGACGTTTGGCCTTCTAAGAATCAAGTATTTCTTGTCATTTTCGATTTTGCTTCCAATCAATTTCCAATTCTTTTTTTGCAACTTTTTAAAGTGTTTTATGAATTTGGACAATTCCGATTTATCAAACTTGTTCAAAATCTTGAAAATGTCCTCTTGAGGTATTTTGCCCATCGAGCTATATTCAGCAGCGATTGTTTGGCCATCGATATTCAAGAGTAAGTATTGTGAGTCCTTCGATTCCTTCTCCCACAACAAGTCTGATTTGTTAGACTTACTAGAAGTACCAGGAAAGAGAACGTTCCCACCGGTATTTTCTTGGTTCAGATTGTGGCTCTGATTGAAAAAGTCGTGGTCCTCTAACGAGCTATCGAAATGAGATGTATTTTTACTCCATTCATATGCAATTGACTCCCTAATCTTCTCCTCTTCGGCTAAATCCTTTTCCTTCTTTGCACGCTTGAGGAAAGCTTCAAGTGAGGTTTTGTCAACAGCTGTAGGTTGCTCATTAACCACAGGTTTCTCTTTGATTCTATCGGACGAGCGTTCTTTATGATGTGAAGTTTCTGGCTTCGATGCTTTCACTGGTTCTTGATACTTGGATCCACTCAAAGCAGTTGAAACTGCGTCTCTGATGTCCATTTCTTGTAAACCATCTTGACCTTGAGCGAAACGATGCTTCAAAACATCGTTGTTTGCAAAATCAACGGGTTCTTCGTCCTTGGTTAATAAAGATAAGAGTTTTTCCGAATCATTGTACTTGGGCTTGTCTTCAATTTCGAAATCATCCTCTACCTTTTTATAGATTGGGGCTCCAGTGACGTCTCTTTGTGCCTCAGTGGCCTTATCATTCTTAATTGTTTTAATTTCGCCAATAAATTCATCCATATCAAACTTACTCTTTGGCTCCTCGAATGGAACATATACACGGGTCTTCGATTCTGATTCCGTAGCCTGCTCTCTTTCTTGCCTCGTTTCATACTCAATGTTCTCGATAAATGCTTTATAAATGACTTCAACATCGAAAGTAGACAACACTTCATCAGAATTGTTCAGCTTGATTTCATACAACTGTTGGAGGAAGTTTGGATAATACTCGATTTTCGAATTGAACAGTTTCAACTCGTTGATCAAGTTTACGTAGATTGGATAATCATAAGCCTTGCGGTCCAAACCTTCTTTGAATGTGTTCAAAAGATCGTCGAACTGGTCATCAGTCAACTTCCAGATTCCATCTTTGCCCAATAAGTCTACCTTCTGAAGGAAAGCTTCAATGTACTCAAAGTAGTTGTTAATTAACTTGCTGTTCTCTCCGATGATTGAACACTCCAATTTCTTGCTAACAACGTCAAATGTCTTGTTTGATTCGAACTTCAAAAAGACTTCGAAATTAGTGATGATACTGTCCAAAACAAAAGTATTGCTGTTGTTGTGCTTAAACAAAATTACCAAATTCCTGTACAACTTTCTCCAACTCAACTGCTTTTCAGTCTTGTCCTCTTTTTCGGCCATTCTATTGATTTCATCCAATATTTGTTCACTGGAAACCAGCTTGAACTCAGCCCCAAGATTGCTTCTTACTTGAATGAGTTCAGTAACATACTCTTCTAAGAAAAAGTCTTCAGGGACCTGCTTATAAGGGAGATCAGTTTCTTGAGAAGTCAAAGGAGCTGCCTCTTGTGATGCTGCCTTCAACATTCTCTTATTCTTTTCAAACTTTTCAAAAACCTCTTGACTGTGAATTAATGTATCCAAAACAGAAGTATAGCCTCCGTTGTAATCAAGTAAACGAGTCAATCTCTTGCTCAACCTGATGAAGCTGTCTACATTATCCTTAGTTAGTCTGGATCCGGGGTTTGAGGACTCGCCGTGAATAGTCTCGTCGATTCTTTTGTCTAGTATGGAGTTGATTTCAGAAGCTGTGAACTCGCTGAATGGCTTTTTGAGTTCATCTTCCCTAAAAACCTGTAACTGAAATGTGAACTTGTGCAATTCCAAATCTTCCGGAATTTGCAAATATGGTTTTGGAACAGCTTGACTAATTTTTTGGTCAACATCTTCAAAAACCTGTCTGTTGTAGATGAGAGTATCTAAAACCTCCACATTGCCTCCATTGATTTCGAAAAGTCTGGCTAAACTTCTGCTCAACTTAAGGAAATCAAGCACATTCTCACTGGTCAACCTGGAGTTTGGATTGGAATTTTTGGTGCTGTCACCATACAACTCGTCAATACGTGCACTCAAAAGCGATTGGATTTGTTGGACAGAAGATTCCTTGAAGGGTTTCTTCAACTCATCATCCCTCAAACTCTCCAATTCCTTGTAAAATCTGTGAAGCTCTAGATCTTCAGGGATTTGAACGTAACCCGAACTTTTAGGTTCGCTATTAACTGGAGTTTCTTCAACGAGTGGGTGATCATTGACTATAGAATCCAAAACCTGCAACTTGGCTTCATTCAAGTTTAATGCAGCTAGCTTTTTCTTTAAACGGATAAAATCAAAAACCTTTTCCTCTCCAATAATCTGAGAAGATCCGTCAAATGATCTTTCGATGAAGTTATCCAATTTATGAACAATTTTCGAATAAGGAAGTGATTCAAACTTTTGTTTGAGAACTTCGTTTCTGAAAAATGCCAATTCCTTGGTGAATCTTTCCAATTCCGATTTGATTGTCGATACAGTGATATCCAGCGGAATGCTGATAGGTGCCAGACCTAACACGAAAGAATCAAGGTAGTCACAGAAATAACTGATATGTGAGTACTTTTTCAACACGGCGGATAACTCCTCGTACTCCTTAGATGGGAATTTTGTGGATATAATATATTCATTTTCTCCCTTGAATTGCTCGAAAAGCTCAGACAAATGTACTGAGTTGAAGTTTGCGAACTTGTGACCTCCAAACCAATCTTGAAATCCCATGAGAATTGGAATCTGTGAAGTTCTGAACATCCCTGAGACCTTTTGTTCAAGATCAGCAGCTGAATAGTTGTTTACGATCCTCTTTTCATTGATACTAGTAAGACCAGTAATCCATGCTCTGTTATCAATGATGTCATCAAATACCTTCAAAGAGCCATGTGACCATGGAACATAGAACGCATACCAGCTCAAGCAAGGGTCGATATTGAAAATATCATCTGAGAAACGAGCCAGCGATTTATCTGATAAATACGACTCTAAAAGTTCGTTCAACTCATCCAAACTGGTTTCAGCATACGCCTTTCCAGAAAAGACTCTGAGCAATCTCAAAGTATCTAAGTATTCAAACAACTTGGAATAATAGAACATTGACACTTCATAGTTCTGGATGGGATCCTCAATTCCGATTTTAATCAAATCAGATTTGCCGAATGCGTTGTCAGCAGTTAAAAACTTTAATTGTTGACTGGAATCTTCGATAGAGATCAAGCCACTGTTAAACACCGAGAGACACCCTTTCAAAACTTTCAAGGATGCATCGCTTAATATTGGGTTTTGTCCACTCTTTCCCTTAAATGCCAAACCGGTAGCACTGAGTAAAGTAGGAGTGGAATCAATAAAGCTTTCATAGTTGGTGATTTCCATACCGTTGTGACATCTCAACAATTGATAATAAGGAGCCAAGTTGTACAAGAAAGATTTCAAGCTATGGGTAATGCCAGATTTGTCCTTAATGGCCTCGTTGATTCTGTGTGAGTCCTTGTCGTTCAAAATGGTAATCAAATGACGGATGTTGGTGTTTGGGCTTTCATCCAAAATGGTCTTCAATGATTTGTAGCGATTAATTTGAATCAAAATTCTAAAGAAAGTAGTATCGACTGTAGAAATCTGGTTGTTATGGAGGTAGTCGTCGAACTGGCTCAAAGTTCTGTTGATCTCATCCAGAAGACGGCCAAATGTTTGCAACTTTTCAAGATCAAACTCTTGTGAAAGTGCATTCAATTCACTCAAGTAGTTTCCAATGCCGTTTCTGTACAAACCAGCCAAGTAGTCAAAGTCGTTTACAAAAGGAACCAATTCTTCGGTCAACAAAGTAGGTAACTTGGAGTCATAAGTCAAGTAATTGACGAGTCTCTCAAACATAGCATTGTACGAAGCAAAGTTGTACTTTGTGACGTCCTTGATTTTGTTATTCTGATAATAGTTTTTGAAAATGTATAACGCGTTCAAGACTTCGAGCGAGGTCAATTGACTGAACTTGGTGATTTTGGAGTTGTAGGAATCGACAATGAATTGAAGAAACACGTCAAGTTCTCTCTGGTAAGTCATTACAAAATCCAAGTATCCTTCATCATCAGTTTTTCTGAACAGCTTTTCCTCAATTGGCACAGACTTGTCGTAATGAGACTTGACCGATAAGATCGAGCTCTTGACTACTTCATCACTAGTTGGATTGGAATCGAACGACTTGCTATAAGAGAGCTCTTCAAACAAGTCAAATAATGACAAGGTTGGAACAAACATGCCCTTTTTTGCGTCCGAGTAACGAAGGATTGGCTTGGGAGAAGCTTTCTTGGGGACCTGCCCAGAAATGTCCTTCGATTGAGTGGTACCCTTACGGGTTCTCTTTAATGATATGAGATCAATTTCATAATCATCGGGCGATGTGGCGTATCTTCTAATGTGACTGCCGCATACCTGGTATGATCTCTTTGTAACAAGGCGCCTTGAATGGCTCAACACATGCTTCAGTAGCATCATCTAATGGTATAACTTGTAATCCAGAAGAAGTAGCTGATACGATAAATGTAAATGAAAATCCAATGGTATAATAAATAGGTAGTTTAGTCGTATCTTGTTTCTTACAGTGCTTACTGATAAGGGATGATCCGTTTGGGAAATTGTGGATCAGGTGCGCAGGGGAGGGGGAAGAGCAGGGAGGTCGGGGACAAGAGAGATAGGTAGAAAAAAATGGTGCGGGTTACGTATGTGATGGGAGCTCGGAATTGTTAGGATGCTTGTGTTCTGCTCTTTATGTTGAGATGATTATGGAAAAGGTGGTCTGAGCTACAAGACTAACCCCGATCTCGGAGAGTACTGTCTCCTTGCAAAAACAGCTAGTATGGGATGGCTCCAGATGTCACGTGGTTAATGTACTGGTAACCGCGAACAAATGTCCTACAAAAGTCTTGCAGTGACACCACGGGATCAGTAAGGAGCTGCACTCGTGACATGCGCTTATGAGAGAAATGATCAAGTTTAAGCTAGTCAACCTGCGTATAATAGACCCACATAATAGACCCGTATAATAGACAGCAGATGGCGCTTGCCACTAGCATGGGTTAGGAACCCGAGAATTTATAGTAAACCTTATTACATATAACGCACAGCTCTGAGTGTTGACAGCTACTGTAGTTAGTGATTAGTAGTCAGCTGGTGGTGTGCAGACAGAGGTGGAACGTTTTTTTTTTTTCCTCAAGCGCATCTTATTATAGCCCAAGGCACAGATATTGTAGGTATAGCGCTTTAAATAAATTTGGGACCGAGCATGATTGGTGTCGCGAAGTTTGGAACTTTGCGTGAGGTTTTTACGGCAGTATATTCCCGAGAGAAGTGTGGTTGCTGTAGACCAGTCGACGCAGGCAATGGTGCAAGACAACGTGCCAGAGAAACAGGTGATGCGGGCAGAGGCAAATATTTGAACTACATAAAAAGAAACCAACATACGGGCTAGCACCCCCGCCATCCCATTGCTATTGCAACCGAGAGATGAGCTATAACTAGGCTACGTCTGTAGAGTTGGTTCGTTCACGTGTAGCATAAACCCTAGAATATGGGCTTTTAAATGTAGCAGCAACCATAACCACCTCGGCTAGTGGATCCAACGTTTTTCTTGTAAACAATTTCAGCTCACGACCACACTAAAAGAAAATTTTGTAGGGTCACTCATCGGTTGGTTATCTTTCAACGATTTTGTGGCGCGCTTTGCTCACAGTTACTTTCTTTCTCCCTGCATAATGTGATAGCGTAACTGTAGAACGTTACTAAAATCTTTCAACATACGCAAGCTACCTCATCATATCGAGAGTCCTGTTTCATTGCACGCGCTTAGACAGGTCTTCCCGATCCTTGGCAAGCCACTGCATGCTAGCCGCGATCTCCGGCCACCAAGGTCCCCCCAATCCCAGTCCCTCGCCCACGTCAGATCTAATCTCACCATTTTCGAAATGACATTAGTTTCTTTTTCGGCTTCTCGAACTTTTTTTTTTTTTTTTACAAGCTTCTTTTTAATTTCTCTTTTAGTCAAAAGGTTTTTGAAAACAGCCAAAATACAATCCTATAACTGTTGGCCGATGCAACTGTAAAAGAAAAATATTGATCTTATTCATCACTTAAAAAACCCTGATACTACTTCAAATGAAAAATAGTACTGGTCATAGCTCGGTCTCGAGTGGAGGTTCCCGTGAGATGAGTTTCCAGTATCCCATACCGGCCAAGCCCTATTCATCGCTTAACAGCCGGTACGGCTATACCAGCTCGTTAGCGACTTCGCCGCCCCAGGGTGATTTCAAAGACGACTCATCCGTCCCCAAAGCTCACCTACCAAGCTATACCAAACCAGCAAGTCATAGTGGCTCCACGCCATTTCCACTCTTTAACCCTAATTCTTCATGTACTTGCGTACCACCAACTCTCGAAGAGCTCATAAACCAGTTTCTCCTCCGTTCCATCGGCCACAACTTGGATTCTGACAACTTACAGTATGTGGAGAGATTTGAAAGCTTGGTCACTAAACTTCACTGTCAAGAAAACCTCAAGTTTCTTATCGAAATATATACCTATGAGTACTACTACGTCAAGATCTTTCCATTTTCAAACACCAACCATGCATCCAAGAGCGGCTCTGACCGTCTCAACAACACCCCCACACCAACATTAAGTTATTACTTCGAAACGGCCAAAGCCAAGCAGGTCCCTCTGAAAACGCAGTCCAGAGAAAATCTCAACTCGTTCTATAACAAAAGCATCAATGCCAGTATAAAAAACCTTGGGAAATATGCACCCTCAGGCGAAACAGTCGACGATGTCTTTGTCTCCACCATCGACGACGTGGATCCCGAACCCAATACAGATCACCCACAAAACTCGTTTCCTCCCGTCGACCTCCAAACGTCTTACAACCAAGCGTGGGAAGACATGAGAAACCATATTCACGACGAAGAAGATGAAGAAGACGAAGAAACCAACTATGTAAATACCAAAGAAGCTTCTGTGTCGGACATCGACAAGTATATTCTCAACACCCAGTGGGACCTCATTATATCCAACTACATATCGTACGATGCACCTGACCAAGTCAACCTTTCTCAAGACCTCTACGACGAAATCTTGCTTGAAAACAAACAGGACCGCATCCACCTGCCCACCATCCTTATCAGGGCCAAATTCGAAGTGATGCGGTTGATAGAGGAAAACGCCTACATGAAATTCACTAACGATCACAGGACTGCAAAAACCCAAACCAAATGCAACGGCCCACACGCACACAAACAAACCTCGACTCCTTCTAAACACTTGTCACCTTCCGATCTTCCCATCTCCAAATCGCCTATTCTGACCGCAACACCTACATCTTTGTCAGTCCAAAGTCCTCCAAACCTCACAAGCTCGCCGTCATCATTGGTGCTCGACCCTCCAAGCGACACTATCATGCCAAAGCGGAAAGCCGCATCGACCGTCGCATCTCCTTTGCTTTCCCCCACCACCTCGCACACCCACAACACAAAGCACAAGTCTAAGAAAAAGTTTTTGCAAAAATCTACCCACACTCATGCCATTCTCAACGACACTTCCAGCAGCTGGTCGTCTACCTCATCAATATCGAACTTGCTAGGACACTTGAAGTTGTACTCCAACTCAAACCAAAACTCGGACAACTCACATCCCCACAGTGCCACTCATAGCAACACCCATAGCAATATGAGTTCGCCTACCTTGTTCAATTTGGCTTCCAACTTGCATTCTTTGGCCAATAGCCCCGTGCCTGAGCTGCCCGACACATCAACCACCGGCTCGACCCTCAAATTCTGGTCCAAAAAGAAGCACTGATCTCGTATTATTTATAGAAGCACTAGATCTTGTATATTATTATTTATAGAGTAACGATAGAAGAAGCGTAAGCTTCGCCTTATACCTGAAACGTAGATTGGGACTCTTCATGCCAGCAATATAGTGCTAGGATGCCCGTGGATAATACACTGACCTGAATACTTTGTGTACTGTGCTTTCTATGTACACACTCAAGGCTTATCTCCCACGGAAATACTATTCCCTGTTTGTAGCATCGCTCCTGGGGCATATCCGGCTCTTCCCCAGACTATTGCTCTTGACCAGATCTCTCACGTGCAACAGCTGCAAAATCCCATTAGGCCCATTTAGGGTGCGCTCCTTACCTTTTATAATCACTATCGGTAGACCTGGGAAGTATCTGAGGTGGTCTTTGCTATCTCTCATACTTTAAACTTGCGTGGCTCTCATATAAAAGCAACGAGGTAGCGTTAAAAGTGTGTTTTTTTGGAATGAAAATAAGACTTTCTGTCTAGCCAGCCACACTTTCTTATCAAATGGATTCAGATGAGGGCCCTAATGGCCATTCAAATAATGAACCTAACCCTGGACCACTGCCAGCGGAGATGGTTAGTATAGACAGTTGGATGCCTGGTCAGCGTACCCAAGAAAAAGCTTCGAATTCCCCCTTTAAGTTGCCCCACTACATCCTCAAGAATTTAACCCCTGTCAATAAGTATTCTCCTAGCAGGAAGCACAAACTGAAAGCAGCTGTCAGAAAACTTTCCATAGACTCCAGAATTGAAAAGTTGGCCAAAAGGTCCAAAGCTATTGAACAAAGGCTCGAGGATGTTAGACAAGCAAAGGAACGTTTGCTTCAGGAGAGAATCCGCAAGTTGCACAACAATTTTAGCGCAGCTTCCATAAGACGACTCAACTATCTTGAAAGGGTCAGGCAAAATGCTCGAAGCTTTCTTAGAAATACAGCAAGCTCTTATAAAGTAGGCGAATCCCATGGTAATTCGGTCTTAGCAGGTCTACCAAGGGGTAATTCGTCTACCAAGAAGAGTCGGCTGAAACTGTCAATTTGTCACGCTAGGGGCTTGGAAGTTAGTACAGTTAGTTTTGGCAAAAATACGCTTATTCTAAAGAGCATTTTGGACAGGTTAGATGGTGCTAGCTTTCCTGAATCTATCCGACTTGTGCGACAAAATGAAACCCCCTTTATTCAGTTTTTGCATCTGCTCGACATAAAAGACTGTGGGATGTGCTTGTGCAAATTGTATCGAAGGCTTTTATATTCTTTCATCTTGGTAAATGAATTTCAAACCGCATTCGCCAATGAAATTAGCCATCCTGGATTCAATTCAAACGCCGAAAGCAGTGATCCAAAATCAATTTTCTTTAGTAACTTCGTATGGCTTGCGCTTTACAAGATCTCTCGTCAACTAATAAGTGACTTCAAAGAACTAGAAAAGATGCGGGACTTCGAAAACTTCGACAAAACGGCGTTTCTTGAATCTTGGCATGCCTACAACTTTTTATTCAAGATCTTCAAGCAGAACCACCATAGCAATTTGATCAAAATATTGGATAAGTCCATCGATATCTCGACTTTTCATGTCCGAATATTTCCTGAGGATTCCTCGTTAAGAGAACAAAACCAGTATCTTGTTAAAACAAAGCTTTGGTTTTCAAAGTATGATGTCGATGAAGATTGGGATTGGAAAGCTACCGAATTCTGCGAGAACTTGAAGCAAAGTATAAACGTCTTGGACCTAGAATCTGCGGGAAAGCCATACAACCATCAAAGTAGCATTTTAAATGAGACAAGAACTATCGTTTACGATAACTTGGTATTTAGATTACCAGTTTTGTATAACTTTCTGTCTCAAGAGTGGAGACAGCATTTGTTCGAAGACCATTTGAAAACTCGAATGGAACCTTCTTCGGTAAAGTTGAAAGCAGGCAGAAATATTATGAAAGGCATCCCAAAATCGAAATCTGGAAGTGGAACCATTCCATTTGGTCAAGAATCTGTTTATTCTTTAGTCCCAATTTCAATCGAGTCCTTCTATAGAGGACATCTTGCACAACTGAAGTATGTATTTGAGAAGCTATTTCATGATACGTTCCACTATATATGGGCATTTCATGATTTTGACTTGAGCCCGAACGTCTCTAGTGTTGAGTCGTTGAAGCTTGAGACACATGATGTGTTTGGATTAGAATACATCATCGTATACTATACCAAACTATCTAGTTTATTGGCAATCGGTGATCTGGATTTTACCGAATTTTCCCACAAAATTTCAGAAATTTTGCAAGACTTCGATTTTGCAGCAATTCAAAAATTAACTGATCTCACTAATTATTTCGAGCAGGTACTCTATGAAAAGTGGTATACCAGATGTTATATTGCTGATTTGCAAAGCTATAGAAGGTTTGAGAACATATACGTGATGATTAATTCTCCTATGTTTGCGAAACTAAAGTTCAATGTGTTCACGAACTCGCCTATGCTTTTGTTTCCGAAGTTTCACGAATGGTTGAAGTCGTTCACCGCCGTCAGATTCTCTTTGAGCAACTATAACCACATGCTAAAAGCGAGTTATGAAAGTCCAAAGATCTTGTTTGAACAGCGCGATGAATGTTCTTTTGATTTCTACAAGACTACGTTCATAAACTTGATCATGAGTGGAATCTCTAGTGATTTCCAGGTTAATGAGCTAAATGAATTATACATCTACAAATTGGAAGCATGGAGTTTGCGGTTCAAGAGCTTAGTGTATTGCAACCAGGCAATGCTTGCGATAACGAATTTCTTTTCGAATAGACATCCATCATTAGTTCCTTATATGAATGCCGCAACTCTAAGAAAAGAGCTTTTGAAAAGCGTACTGCCCGAAATCAACGGGAAATGCAATCTCAAGCCGAGGGCTCCGAAAAGGCCCGATCTCACACAAATTATAGCCAGGAGCTTCAACTCTGGTGCGACGAACTTGCACCTTGATGAATTTGAATCGTACTTCGAAAGCTCAAGAAGTATGATGAACAATATTCTACATGCAAAGCTAAAGACGCTTTGGCTGAGGATAGGATCAGAAGAGTACACTACGCTTTTGCATGGAAATTTCAAGCACTTTCACGAGACTCTCGATGACATGATCAGAAATGCGCTAGCAGATATAACATACATTTACGATATTTACCACCCACTTCTAAATTGGGTCTTTGTGGATTTGGGCAAACCTAAGCAACACTAATTTTTTTTTTTATATACACATGACAATACACAGTACATCATCACACGCAAGCTGCTAATAAACTATGAGGCATTTTCTGTGAATAAATTTCACAACAAAATCACGCAACCGCTCTACAAATGAGATGGCGACTACAAGATCGTAGCGCTATTTACTAGACATAACAAGCGCCACTTGTGCCTGGGAGTCCAATCATCTACTTTCCTAGTGCGGAGTTCTCACTTGCGGGATTAAGATGGTAACAACAGGTATTGCCTAAAGAAGCATACAAACAGTATTTTCCTCAAGTCTCAAACAACACTGTAGCCTAAGACAAACCAAAAAGAATTTTGAACTAGACTCTGACTCTTTTTAGTTGTTCTACAGGGACCCACATTTTGCACCCTGGAGTGAGGCGTACATATTAATTTATTTTTCTACACTCTTCACTGATCTTAGACCGCGCTTAGCCCAAAAAATTACTCTAATTGGTCAAGGTGTGAGTCAACCAAAAGCCAGATCTATAAGGAATGAAAATTTTTACCCATAAAAAAAGATTTAAAAGCTACTTTCTTCTTCGAATATTATCATTAGACTAGACTAGGGATTCAGCTATTATTGGGTCATTTTTAGAGATAATATGTTGAGACAGGTTTCAAAATCTAGTGTAGGTCACAGGCTAAGAGCTGGGATCGCCCTTAGATCTCAAGCTGGAAGAGCATTGGTCAACCAAACTCCAAAATCGAGTATCTTTCGTCAGACTACTCCAGCAGCCCAAGTTGCAAACTACTCAACCCGTTCCACTGTGGTGCAACTTCTCAACAACATTGGTTCTAAAAGAGAAGTTGAACAGTACTTGAAGTACTTCACTTCGGTCAGTCAACAGCAATTCGCGGTTATCAAGGTCGGTGGTGCTATTATCACTCAACAATTACCAGAATTGGCCTCCTGTTTGGCCTTTTTATACCATGTGGGATTATATCCAATTGTCCTTCATGGAACCGGTCCTCAAATCAACGAATTGTTGGAAAACGAAGGTGTAGAGCCAGAGTACATCGATGGTATTAGAATCACCAACGAGAAAACCATGGAAGTGGTCAGAAAGTGTTTTCTTGAACAGAACTTGAGATTGGTCACTGCTTTGGAAAAAATGGGTGTCCATGCCAGACCAATCACCACCGGAGTTTTCGGTGCTGAGTACTTGGACAAAGACAAGTACCAATTGGTGGGTAAAATCACTTCTGTTAACAAGTCAGCCATTGAGGCTTCGATCGAAGCTGGCTACTTGCCAATTCTTACCTCGTTGGCTGAAACCAACTCAGGTCAATTGTTAAACGTCAATGCCGACGTTGCAGCTGGTGAATTGGCCAGAGAATTCGAACCTTTGAAGATTGTGTACCTTAACGAAAAGGGAGGTATCATCAATGGTAATACTGGTGAAAAGGTCAGTGTCATCAACTTGGATGAAGAATATGAAAGTTTACTCAAAGAAAGCTGGGTCAAGTACGGTACCAAATTGAAGATCAAGGAGATCCACGATTTGTTACAACACTTGCCTAGATCTTCTTCAGTTGCCATTATTGATGTTGACGACTTACAAAAGGAATTGTTCACCGATTCCGGTGCCGGTACTTTGATCAGAAGAGGTTACAAGTTGATCAACCGTAACTCTCTTGAAGAATTCGGAAACCCCGATTTGTTGAGAAACGCTTTGTTGAGAGACCCAGAAATCAAATCCGGCAAGTTGAGTGTTGCCTCATACTTGAAGACTTTGGAAAACAGCTCTTTCAAGAGTTATGGTGATGAACCGTTAGAAGTATTGGCTATTGTCAAGAACGATTCTTCCAAAATCCCAAAACTTGACAAGTTCTTGTCATCCAAGACCGGATGGTTGAACAATGTCACCGATAATATATTCAATTCTATCAAAAAAGACTTTTCCTCTTTATGCTGGATCGTCAATGAAAACGACTCCAACTTGTCGTGGTACTTTTCCAAATCTGACGGATCTTTTGCCAAGAATGGCGAGATCTTGTTTTGGTACGGATTGAACACTAGCGAAGCCTCTGACTTGATCAAAGAGTTCGACTCTTCGAATATTGGCTCTTCTTTGAGCTCTTCTAAAGAGTCTGGAGTTTTCAGTTCCCCTACCCAAAAGAGGGGTTTGCATACCAGATTATCTTCCGCTAGATCGTTCCATTCCACTACTGCCGCATTAGAATCCAACCCAAACCCTCCATTGCGTGAAGGATCCAGCACCAAAAAGCAAAAGGTTGCTTTGATTGGTGCCAGGGGTTACACTGGACAAAACTTGATCAGCTTGATTGACAACCACAAATACTTGGAGATTTCCCATGTTTCATCTCGTGAGCTCGAAGGACAAAAGTTGCAAGGTTACAATAAAGACAACATCGTGTATTCCAACTTGCAAATTGAAGATATCAAGAAGTTGGAAGAAAACAACGAAGTGGACGTATGGGTGATGGCATTACCAAACGGAGTTTGCAAGCCATTTGTAGAAGCCATCGAATCGGTCGCCAACTCCTCGTCCAAAATCGTTGATTTGTCTGCCGATTACAGATTTGACACTACTGGTGAATGGATATACGGATTGCCAGAATTGAACGACAGATCCGAAATCGCCAAGGCCAAGAAAATCTCCAACCCAGGATGTTACGCTACTGCTGCACAAGTTGCCATTGCTCCATTGACTGAATACATCAACGGAACTCCTTCGGTATTTGGTGTCTCCGGATACTCAGGTGCCGGTACCAAGCCATCGCCTAAGAACGATGTTGAGTTTTTGTCCAACAACTTGATCCCATACAGTTTGACTGACCATATCCACGAAAAGGAAATCAGCAAACAATTGGGCTTGGACGTGGCGTTTATTCCTCATGTTGCCCAATGGTTCCAAGGTATTTCGCACACCATTTCCATTCCAATCAAGAAGGGTTCTTTGACATCCAGAGAAATCAGAAACATTTACCAAGAGAGATACCAGGGAGAACAGTTGATCACTATTAGTGGAGAAGCTCCATTGGTTAAAGACATTTCCGGTAAGCACGGTGTGGTGATTGGAGGATTTGCTGTGAACTCCAAGGAAGACAGAGTTGTTATAGTGGCTACTATTGACAATCTCTTGAAGGGTGCTGCCACCCAATGTTTACAAAACATCAATATTATCTTGGGATACAGCGAGTACGAAGGTATTCCTGAAGATACCGTTATCAGAGGTTAATTAGGTACACCTTACAAATATATTCTAATAAAATAACGACTCAGTGTGCCTGGCCATGCTGAGTTTCTAGTTCGAGCAACACATAGAGTAGAGCAATTATAAGTAGAAGAGTAGAGGGTACTAAAAGAAGAAATGGAGCATTTAAAAGTAGTCAGTGTAGGTTATAGTGCATATCTGTTATATCTGTATTCTGGAGATTGATCCTCGCACGAATTTTCTTGATCCATTTGGTAAGTCAGTTGATAGGAACAAAAGCGACGGCAATGTTAGTGCTGCCTGATAACTTTGGACTTGTAGAGCCTGGGATCTACCGGTGCTCCAAACTAGACTCCGACAACTTCCCATTTTTGGAAACCCTTCGACTCAAATCACTTATCGTGTTGGATGCTGAAAAACCTCCTAGGCATTTGAACCATTTTGTTGAATCCAACCGCATAGAATTGTTCAATCTTGGGAGCCTCAAGATCTCCAACCACCACCACACGGGAAACCAGCACTCAAGCAAAGAAGGAGATTTTTCCAAGGACGAAAAAGACGGGAGATCTTCTTCCTCAACCAGCAGTAGGGGCTCTCTCAAGTCCGGACATGACGGAATTGTGGACGACAAGACAACACTAGATGTGATAAACCTTAATCTCAAGGGCCCCAAAACCGACCAGTGGATGCTTATAGAAAAGAATTTGATCCTGAAAGCATTCGAATTATTGTTGAATAAAGGAAAGCACAATATCTTGTTGGTTGACTCTACATCGACCCTAATTGGAATATTACGAAAAATACAGAAATGGAACTTCAACTCCATTCTCAACGAATACAAGACGTATACTGGAAACTCCAGCAAGAGCAATTATTATGCCGAAAACTTTCTTGAGCTCATCCAAGTCGAACTCATACCATATGAGATAGACCAAATGAACCAGCAAGTGAAAAAGCAAACACAAGAAACAAAAGAGCAAGAGCAAGCTGCAGCTCAAACTCCATCTAAAGATGCCAAAAAAGATCAAGTATGGCGAACTTCGTACCTTGAAGATAAGCTGCCTGTCGATAGTGCTAGTAGAAGTCCAGAACTCAACAGAGCCAAGAGGAAGGAGTCGGTGGACAATGAAGTCCATTGGGACGATTTTGACGAGCAGAGCATAGATGATGAAGACCTGGAAGACGACATGCTTTCAGCATCACCCCAAATACCGGCCAATCTACTCAAGTTGGTGGAGCAAAGAAAACACGAGAAATCGCGAGAAAGAGGATCAAGTGTGGTGGGAGCTGACGTGATGGACTCTGACTCGTCCATAACGCCAGGGACCTCGCCCAATGTAGGAAGAAATAGTAGAAATAACAGTTTCACCAACGAGATGTTTCTCAGTGCGGCTCGTAACAATAGAAGACGATCATCTATAGACTCCAAGTTCATCCGCATGAACAGTATGAACAAACTACGCAACAACGTGCCCATTCAGCCAGGCGAGCTCAGACGGAAATCTTCATTTGAAAGTACGTCGCCGGTGTTTAAAATGGTCAAAGATAGGCAAAAAGATAAGTACATTGGCCAGAGTGAGATCGACTCCATAAAGCTGAAATACGACTACAAGTACTACAAGAATCTAAACAAGTACACTGTTGATTTCGAAAACGTAAGTGTGATCAAGTTGAAGCTACCAGCAGAAAATAAATTGCCAGACTGGTTCATACGGGGCAGGAACTTCTGGGAGGAGAACTTGAGAGCATTGAACCAGCAGACCCCCGAGCCTCACTAACCTAGTTTACAGCTATTCTTATATAAGTTGAACCACAGCTGGCACTATTAATAAACTGAAAAATACTTGTATTATTGTATATGCGTAGAACTGAAATGCCACTTTTATCGTCTACCCCATGTTGCTTTGAGTGTGGTGTTGGGCTGGGCTGGAGCCTGGCCCTGGTCCTGCTGCTGATAAATTTGATTCATGCTAGGAGAATTTTTGAGCATTCTTTCTCTAAGACGTGATCCTGACACCGACGTGCTGTTGCTCCTAGCGGCCGGCTGTGCTGTCTGACTATTGTAGCCTTGGCCCGGCACAGACTGCTGCTTGGACCTATTGTACATGTCCTGCAAACGACTAAAGGATCTGCCTTGGTAAATTGGTCTATGAGAAGGTGGTGGTGTGGATTCTTTTTCGAAATTCAACACTTCTTGCTGTGCTTGCTGCTGTGCTTGTTGGTGGCTATAGCTATTGTTGTAGGTGTTGGTTTGTCTAACTGGTTGATACTGAGAGTTCAGGTAGTCTTGAGTAGGATACGACTGATAACCTTGCTGCTGCTGCTGTTGCTTGACACCAAGCCATTCTGGAAATGGTTCGCCTTTCTCGGTATAGTACTTGACAAACGCTCTATGTATGAGAGTATCGTCCTCTGACGAACCGTCCTTTTCGAAGTTGTTGTTTAAGGATAGATTGGAAAACTTGCTTCCATAGTTGTCTTTGATCTTGGCGAAGAAACCAGTTGAGGCGCCTTCTGAGCCTGTGCCTAACCTGTGTTTGCTCATGCTGTTGCTAATTCTGGAGAAGTGAGTTGGTGTGATTTATGTAGAGGACGATTGGGCAGTGCACGACTTTAATACCGGCATTTCAGATCAGGGTCTTATCATCAGAGTACGGAGTAGCGAGGTAGAAGAGAAAGTGCTAATATGTAAGAACGTAGAGGCAAGTATCGCAGTGGGTGCCTGATGGACCGGTCTTGGGATGAACGGCGTTATCGCTCCATCGCGCGAGAATTCAGCATCGAGCACGAAGTACCTAGACAAGAAGGTAGCACAACCTCAATTCACCATCGAAATGTAAGATAAACCCTTCTTAACGGATCTGGAATTTTCAGTCAGTACCGCTTTCAAGACTTTGCCCCACTTCTGGTCCAAATTTAGTGCACTATTGTGTACCCTGGCGTATTTTTGATTACGTAACAGGCATCGCGGATTCTTACGAAGTTTTTCAATAGAAGAAGGAGTGGATAAATATCAGTTACTCTTTACAAGCCGTCTTATGTTCTTATTGCGTACTATAACGCGGTCACGCCCGTCAGCGGTGTTAGCACTCAGAGTACTGCCGATCAGTCGAACATTTGTTTCGTCTCCTGTAAGGCTTGCCTCGCCCTTTGTTGAAAATGCAGTGGCCCCAGAGACTCCCGCAGATCCAGCCAAAGAGCAGCTCACTTTACAAGACTTGACTGCCACAGGACACTTTTCCAAAGTGCTTATTTCCGCTTTGGACAAAGCCAAGTTCACAACCTTGACCCCAGTTCAATCCAAGTCATTATTGCCTATATTAGAAGCCGAACAGGGTCTTGTGGTAAGAGCAAAGACTGGTACCGGTAAAACGTTGGCATTTGTTATTCCTACCATCCAAGATATTATTGAAGAACGTCGTTCTGGCAAAAAAGGCTCTGGCAAAGGCAAGATTGCCACCTTGGTTATTGCCCCAACCAGAGATTTGGCCATGCAAATTGAAGGTGAGTATAAAAAGGTCATCGCTGGACTTACACCTGATTTACAAAGAAAGACCAAGATTGCCTTGCTCATGGGAGGAAAGAGAACCGAGTTTGACTACAAGTATCCCCCTACTATTGTGATTGCAACTCCAGGTAGATTGGAAGATAAGTTATCGCACCCAAGATTCGCCCAAGCTTTCTCTGGTATCAACTACCGTGTCTACGATGAGGCCGACAGAATCTTGGATGTTGGTTTCAAGGACTCGTTAGAGAACATCGACCGTATGTTAAAAGAAGCCCGTGCTACTCATCAACCAGACTTGCCACCTTTCAAGTCCATTTTATTCAGTGCTACCATCGATAAGGCTGTGGACGAATTTGCTCGTCAACAAATCCATCCTACTTACAATTACATCAACTGTGTTGATGAAAACGAAGGTGAGGCCCATGAAAACATCCACCAAACCTTGGTTGAAACCAAAGACACTATCGACAGCTACCAGTCTGCTTTATCGTACACCATTAAGAACATGAACGAGCCAAACTTCAAGGCTATCGTATTCTTGCCAACCATCACTGCTGTTGAGTGGCTCTATTCTGCACTCAAATCCGCTAGAACTAATGAAGTATACGATACCATCGTGCACAAGAAGTATGGCTCAAAGATGTTAAAATTGAATGGTAAAATGTCTCAAACTGCAAGAGACAACTCCGTCAGACACTTCAGAAACGCCAAGCACGGTATTTTGGTATGTACTGATGTTGCAGCCAGAGGGTTGGATTTTAGTGACGTTTCTCATGTTATCCAGTTGGCACCAAGTCCTTCCGTTGCTGACTACATCCACAAAATTGGTAGAACTGCTAGAGCCGGTGCCAAGGGTAAGGCCATTATCTTTTTGACCAAACCAGAATACAAATTCAAAAAGCTTTTGGAAAAGCAAAGAGGTATTGTGTTTGCTGAACAGATCAAATCTAGTGAGATCGAACAAATCGAAAATGTGTTTGACAAACTTGCCCTCGATGAAGAAGAAATTGAAAGTTTCATTAGAACATTTTTAGGTTTCCAGAAACAAGTTGCTTCTGTCTTCAGATTGGACTTCGACACCATGGTGGCTGATGTCATCAAATTCTACAGACTTTTGATCAAAGATCCAGAAGCCAGATTGTTTGTCACCAAGAACTTCGTCAGTCAAATTTTGAACATCGACTTCCGTCTTGCAGAACAATACTTTGAAGCTCCTGGTGGATTTGGTAGAGGATCCAACAACAGAAGCGCCAAGAGAAATACTTTTTCTGGAGGAAACAAAAGCTACGGTAGAGACAGACCAAGCTTTGGTGGTAACAGAGACAGAAACAACTATGGAGGAGACAGAAACAGTTACGGAAACAGAGACAGAGATAGTTATAGAGATAACAGAGACAGAGACAGCTACAGAGATAACAGAGATAACAGAGGTGGCAATAGCTACGGAAACAGAAGTTACGGCTCAAACTCAAGAAGCTCGTACTCAGACAGACCTAACAGAGACAACTTCAGGTCTAGAAGGTCTTACGATGACAATTAAGCCTAGTTGGAAATTCCTGATAGAATTACTTTTCTTCACTTCTATGATTTTTATTGTAAATAGTACCATTTATTACCTTCAATGTATATATAACATTCAAACTCTTTTGTAACGTTGTGCTCTTTTGTAGTTCTTACTAACCAAGCCAGCTGGATAATAGTACTTATGCTTCCTTCTATGTTTCAGTTTGGTTTCCACGAGGTCATGAATGTATGTATCTCTAGTAATGATAACGTACACCAACAAACATATGATAATGACACAGTTGAAGATGGACAATCGTTTCTGGAAAGTGATATCGCTTCCTAGTACGGCGATCTTCTTTTTGGACTCGCTCAATAGGGATTTTTGCAGGCTTTCTTGGATTTTAAAGAGTCTGGCATAATCATTGTGTAGGCTGATGTAGGTTTTTTTGAAATTGAGTAACTGGTTGACGATGGTGGTATTGAAAGAGTCGATAAGGATCTCGAAATTGTTCGACTGCCTTCTTTCTAGATTGGTGAATGCACTGGATAGTAATTTACTTTGTTCTTCGATGTATAGAAGCGACAAACTCGCGTTAGACTCGAGCAACGATAGCCTTTTGATGATGTTTTTGTAGATGGATTCTTGGGTAGTTATAGGTTCAATCACTTGCGAAGTCTGCTCCGATGCATAGTTGGCGTCGCAGTATTCGGCCCTGGTTGAGTTGATATCTTTCAAGAACTCGTTGAGACCCAAGTGAGGCATCACCACTCTGCATTCATTGAACGACTCGTTTTCGAGCCCGCTTTCTAAATCAATTATTAAATCGGATGCCACTTCCTTAGCCACTGTGTCTTCTGGAGACGATTCTTTGGATTCTTCTTTGAACTCCTCGATCATTGTCTTCCCGTGAACCCTGACTAGGGAAATGGGGCAGTAAAACTCGTTACCATAATGAGACAAGATCTCAAGCTTAAGGTACCTGGCCCATATAAGAGGGTTCTGGATCTTGAAGCTCTGGATATCACGGACGTTTTCAGCTTCAAACTCACCTAAGGTGGTCCATTGAGTGGCCGGGAACCTGTCGCTGACCGAGATACGGATGCCTTTGAACGTGGAACTAAAGAACTCGAAGTTACCCATCACTACACTCTCGACCAAAATGTCCTGACACAACTCAATTATAACAAACTTGTTGGGCGAAGAGCATTGGTTGAGGAGATACGAGTCTTTGTTTTCAACCAAGATTGACGACGCTCCACTGGCTAGTGAGTTGGTCTTGACCACAGTAGCAGCACAATCTACCGAAGCATAATTGAACTTGTCCTTGTAGACCTTTCCCTGCTCATCGCCGTCTTTGAAAGCAATCTGCTCTGTAATATTGCTACGTAAAGCAAGTTCGTAGGAAACGTTGTCGGAAACCAGGGTATTTAACGAAGAAGAAAGGGCGGACAGCGGCGTATCTATGGCAGAGCTGCCATTAGGCTTGACATTGGTGTGTCCATTACTTGCATTGGCCTCGTGTTCGCTGGTGTCGATTTTGTTCTTTTTCCATTCTTCAAAAGACATGAAGTGGTAGTCTTCAACCGACAAGTTGGAGTGGTTTTTGGCGTGCACAGTGTGGTTGGTGTTGTTGGCAATATCGATGATGGGCAATTCGATTTCCAACGGGTCAACCTCAAAAATGGACCCATGGGAGGTGTTTAACGGCTCGGACGGTGTGATTGGCTCGGTGTTTATTATGGTGTTGGTGGTATCAATTGTGGCATCGGTGGTGGTGAAGGGAAGCTCGACCAGCAAGACACGGCTGGTGGGCTCAGGTGTGGACGATAGAATTGAGCTTGCCAGGTTAATTGTGGTGTTTTGGACCGGACTGGTGACTTGAGACCAAAAGATATTAGGTGTAGATGACACACACCTCTGGCAAATGTAGGATGTGCTGGAAGCCACCTTGTCCGCAGAGGGCTCCACAGTGCTAGGATGTTCGCTCACAGTGCCCAGCACAGTAGCAAGCACAGTTCCAAGTAGTAGTGGCACATATGCAAGTAGTATCATGATATGCCGTCACCAGGTTGGCTAGCTACCGTTCAATTTATGGATCTTCGTATGTATTCGTGTAGTGATCTTTAAACCTACGATCGATCTTGTAGGCAGGAAAATAATTGATCTAATGATGCGAAATAATTGTAATTAACGTTTATTAATGCAGGCGAGTGCCAATTAGTGCAACCAAGGCAGATAATATTAAGAGAGATGCACATGGCAGAATTAGTAGAGGAGTATGGTGTATATGCTTAGTCTGGTACTATCCGAAAATATGTGATATTGTGTGATGACTAGATCACCTCGTGGAATCGCGAGCGTGAGTTGTTGCTATGCTGACCATCGTCACCAAATACATGGTTGATGGGGTTGATGCTATTACGGTTGTGCGGGCCACTGGCTCCCGGCAACACGCCGCTGTCGTCGTAGTCCGAAGGATTGAACTCCGACTCGGTGTCTGTGTGGTCGGAGTCGTCCAAATCGTTATGATACTTCAACGGCTCGTTTTCGGAGTTTTCATTGAAATCAAACTGTTCGGGCGATGCTAGCGGGTGTCCGTACGATTGGAATCGTAGGGTGTGGCGTCGAGAAGACTGTGACGGCGTGTCACCCTTGCCTACACTGGTCTGGCCCGAGCTGGATGTCATTCTGAATACCGAATCGAGATTATTGTTATTGGTGACCCCACGGTAGAAAAAGTCGTTGCTGGGGTCGTCCTGGTCTGCTCCGGCGCCTCCAACACCGGCACCGGCACCCGCAGCAGCTCCGTAGTACTTGCTATTGGAAACATTCAACTGTCTTTCCAAGTCGTTAATAGGCGTAACTCCGCCCACACCCGAACCTAGTCCGCCTGTAGTGTCGCCTCCTCTGGATCCAAAGAGTTTTTTGAATCCAAACTTGGATGTTTCGGTGGTTTCCTTGCGGTCACTCATGTCATCATTGAAATCGGGTGATTGGTTGGTAAGACTTCTTCTTTTCTTTAAAAATAAGAAGAGCACCACAAAGATCCCAATGAAAATGGTTCCTCCAATTGAACCCACCAAACCACCAATGAGCTTGGAGTTATGCAGTGAACTAGATCCTCCTGAGGAGTTGTCGTGGGTTGGTGCCCCAGTAGCGTCTGTGGTGACGACAGTAGTGATGGTGGTATCTGGTCTTACAATCACCGAGGTATATTTACTCAGAGAGCTGGCATGGTGTGCAGAGCTTGTAGTGGAAGATGCTGAGGATGTGATCAGAGGGGCCTCAGATGAAGATGAGGAGGCACTCGAGGAAGTCGAGTGAACTGACGAAGAAGTTATGGAAGGCTGTGCCGAGGATGAAAAGTGCAGGCTGCTTGATGATGGGAAAGCACTGGATGTGATGAAGGATGAGCTTGAAAAAGATGAGGTGGGTTCGAAGCTTGATGACGGTCTTGGGTCTGTGCTCGAGGAACTGGACGAGTGGGAGCTTGAGCTGGAACTGAAAAATGAACTTGAGCTGGAACTAAAACTGACAACTGAGCTGGAACTAAATGAACTAGAGCTGAAACTTGAACTAGAACTTGGAATAGAACTGGAGCTTGGGATGGAGCTTGAACTCAGACTCGAACTTGACACTATACTTGAGCTTGAAATCACACTTGAACTCAAACTTGAACTGGAACTTGAAATCAAACTTGAACTCGAAATCAGACTTGAGCTGGACGAAATGGTACTGGATGAGGTGTCTGAAGACGGTATGGAGGAAGAGGTTGCAGGCAGAGTGCTCAGTGTTGATGTGGGAAAAGTGCTAACACTGGGAGTAACAAACAGAGTTTGTGAGTCCAGGGGAAACCCGGTGGTTTCAGACCCATCACCTGTGGAAGTTGGAAAAGCGAGCGACGATATGGTGGGCAGTTGGGGCAGTTGGGTGGCAGAAGTGAGTGAGGTAGGACTTTCCGAAGCACTTATAACTCTAGTAGCTTCCATTAGTCCACTGCCACGGCTGGAATTCGGAATTTGTGTGGAAAACAACTCTGCAGACGAGCCAGAGTTATTATTTTTAGGTGTGGTATTGTCCGATGAATTAGTAGTTTCAAGGCTGTCGGACGTAGCCAGCATGATTATGTAAGCCGCTTGAACAATAGCAATTTAGCGTTTTAGACGGAGCTCTGTGGTGGTCCAAAGGATGCAGGTGGGGCAGTTGATATACTATACGGCGATTTCAGAGTATATGTAGCTCGTTGTAATCAATATTATATAGCAGCCCGGAGACGATAAAACTTATCTAGACGAAGAATAAACTTTTCGGTTGATGGAATTTTTCGAAGATCAGGAGCAGATGCCACGAGGCGGAAAATATGTGCAGCGAAGGTCGGTGCTCGATACACGAGGTTCGATGGTTAGTGGTCGATGTTCTATGCTAGTGGTACCCCCTAGTTGGCCAAGTACAACTGTGGTTTGAACTGGATAAGCTCAATGGTCTATAAAAAAAGAGAGGATAGGTAAGGGTTAAAAGTAGGAGCGAATATATATAGCCAAGCCCAGGAGTGTCTCGGAAATTCAAGGGGGGGATGAGTGGATTTTTCCACACCCTTGCCGACTATAATTAGCCCCGAATTGTAAACAAAAAGGGACCCACGTGATGCATGGAATACCACATTTACCTGCCCACTGCATAGCCGTAACCAAGTGGAGTTGGCTTGAAAACCCTTGCTAAGGTACTACAGAGTCATACAAAAGGTACAACTTGTATTGTTGATACTCTATCTACGCCCCGTCTGGGATCATTTAGTTAGTATGGTGCGAAGCGCAATTTGGTGATGAGATGAGGCTTACGAAAAATGATTACGTCACAAGGCTTTGGTGATTGGTCCAAGACATTTCATATTGAATTCTTAAACATTACATCCATATATTCATATTAGTTATTAATTATTACATATTAGCAGTAGTCGTGATACACGAACAAACCAGACTTTGTATCTCGCAAGTAATCATTAGCGCACCATTAAGGTGTTGTTAGCAAATAGTATTTAACTTTTGATTTATACGATACTTTTTCTTCTGTTTTTGAGCCAATCTTTTATAGCAAATAAGGACATTTCCCATCCCATGAACAAGGCAACGAACCCAAGAGAGATGTTCAATGTGAACATTGAGGTCAATCCGTAGTATTCAAAGATAAGAATGACTGGGTCGGTCGATTCCATAAAGATCAACCCACCGCAAATAAGGCCAAAGCTCACCATGAGTTCGGTCATTGGTCTTGATGGTTTTGTCAACAGTTTGTTGACCGGCAACAAAAGACTCATGAGATACGTCAACACTCTGAAGGCACAAGCCATAATGAACATGTTACCCCATTGAGTGTGGATTTCGGTCGAGGTTTCAGAGGCCTGTTGATGCTTAGACATAAGAATACCTGTCCAGAAAATGGTGATCAATGGGAATGGGTTTGGAGAGAATCCTGGGGATGATTTGATTACGTTTTCGAGTTTGTCGATTTCGGCGTCAGTTTCAGATTCCTTGACCTTTTGTAAGTTTTCCACGGATTTCTCGAATCTCCATTTGCTCAATTGGAACTCGGTGATAACTCCACAGAGTCCACATCCAATAAATATAAATGCAATCGATGCATGTTGCAAATCCTTTGGACTCCAAACACCGTCAGTACTAGACAAGTGCTCCAAGAAGATGTTGGTAGTACCATAGAACAAAATAAGCGAACTCTCAATAAATTCCATAGTGAGCAAACCAATTGGCTGAATCTTGCTCCAACGGGATTTCTTGCTTGAGTAGGCGGTAATAAAACGGTTGTTCCAGGCCCAGCCTTTGCCTTGGAAAGCACCACTATATCTAGCCAACGACAACATACCATATGCGAAGAACACACCACCCTTAATGAAGTGTGCCAATAGATTAAACACAGTCTGACCTTGTCCCAACATCAAAAATGTGGCCAAACCAGTAGGAACATATGCTAGGAAGTAGAAGAAGTGACCCCAATTCAATAAATTGAAGGTAACGTTACTTATGTTGTAGATAGTCGAGGACACATGCTGGAAAATTGGCAATCCAAGTATTTTTCCTATCACCGAGGTCAGGGACTTGGAGGTTGGTTTTTCAGGGAACAATGGGGCGCTGGATGGCTTGTACTCATCTGAGAATTCCGCAGAGCTGTTTTCGGAGAATTCAAACAAGGTGGAGGCAGGGGAGTCTCTTGGAGAGCCACTTTCAACGGCCAACTCTTCATCGGAGTTTAGGCGGCAATAATTCTCATCGTTATTTATCTTATATGAGAACTTTATCAATGCTGTGACCAATTGGACGAGGGTGGATACCGATAGTATCCATGACATTTTGTTGTAGGCATTGTCTGGGTATAATACAGGCACAGAGTTCATGAACACCGAGTAGGTGAACAAGGAACCCAACATGAGGCCGGTGTGAATAAATAAAGAAACGAGGTACCATGAGTTCAACTGCAAGTTTTTGAAGATGAGTGATACGGGGTATACGAATACTATGGTAAACAATCCCAACAACACATGGGCATATAAGCTGCCGGTGTGTTTAGAAGGAACCTGAAAGTAACTGAGAGTCGAATTGTATTGCTCCCAAAACAATCTTTCTTCCGGAAGTAAGTCTGTTTCAAGAATTGGCATACCATGATGATGGTGCATTACATGTGCAGTGGGAACAAGCAGTTCTGTGGGTACCGACACCAGTGCCAATGTCTGAGACACTTGGTGAGGCGCCTCATGATTACCATGTTCATGCTCATGTTCATGTGCGTGCTCATCGCCAATGACCAATTTGGCAGCCAATAAAGCTACCCAGAGTACATTATGTTTTAGCATCTTCAATTCGATTGATTGGAGTTGTGATAGTTTTACTAAATCGAGCAAATGAGAAGGAAATGACAAAGTATTTATAATTAGGGAAATTTATTCGCAGTCTGAAATGCATTAGAACAGTAAAACGAGTTGTTATTTCATGCATGTTGCATGCAAACCAAACAAAAAAGTGAGACAACCATTAGTAAGGTAGAGGATGAGGAGGGGGGGGTTGTTACGTGGGGCCAAAGGCGTAGCCTGAGATCTACGAAGTGCCAATTGGGAACGTGGCTATCGCTCTGCTACGCACAATCAGCCTCCCAAGGATCGCTCACATGCAACCATACTTATCATTAAATGTGTGATCGTTTTACTTAACTAACCGTCTGCCGCCATCGCAACTCTAAAAATCATGTGACCGGATCTTTCGGGATGTTTTAAACATTAGTCATACTCCGTCCCGAAAAAAACATGACATTAGGTAGTCAAGTCAGGCAGGTAGTAGTGTTATTTTTTTACTAAATAAAGAGGTTGCGTCTTGAGCAACAATCACCGAAGATTTATTTTTTCTCTTTAAGGCCCAACCCTATTCAATCCCGCACCAATTGGGAAGCTTTATTCTCGCTTGCTGCAGCTCACATATGGTTCTGGAGCCATTATCAGCGAAATGGTGCGCAAAGGGAGCTTCTCATACGATTGCTTGCCAAGTTATCC
The DNA here is from genome assembly GCA_030568675.1 of Suhomyces xylopsoci. Classification (NCBI taxonomy): domain Eukaryota; kingdom Fungi; phylum Ascomycota; class Pichiomycetes; order Serinales; family Debaryomycetaceae; genus Suhomyces; species Suhomyces xylopsoci. The sequence goes on from JAJMGM010000001.1 coordinate 782,115, forward strand.
CTTCGATGGTCAAGAGATTAGAATAGAAATTTGCGATCAATTGGGTGTATAATCTAAATATATCTACCCCCACACCCATTTTTAGAAATAAGCATCGTGTGGCTATTCTTCAAATTCGTAAGCTGAGCATCATGAGCGTTTGAGATCCTTTGAAAATAGCCGTTACAACGCGACAAATTCTTCTAAAATTTGCACTTTTCTTGCATAAATGTGCGATTTTGTCTTTTTTTTAGTTATGTACGAAAAAGCCTTCTACTCGTATCATCTATGGTATGGTGGATAAGGTTTACTCTACAGCCTCGATCGATATCAGAAAGCTAAATTTGGCAGTGGATGCAAAATGATCATAGGTCTAGACATCGTCCCTGGCAGCATAGCCGCAAAGAAGGTGCAGTTAATAATAAAACAACCCTCTCCGTTCGAATGCACCCTCTAAATCCGTCCTACTTCCGTTACATGTTTCTCTGCTAAGGGTGCAATCTCTAAAGATTAGATAACTCTCATTATCAAGAATCTATATTTTGCAATGGATGCAAAAATGTTTTGGGTCTAGACACGGACCCTAAGAGTAAAATTGCATAGAAAGCACAGATAACCATAAAACAAAGGTCTTAGTTCACTGCAACCCCAAGATCAGTCTTCCTTCTATGATTTGCTCCACTGAAGAGTGCAATTGTTTACGAATGACTCACAGCTTCGATCGCTATCAAGAAGCTATATTTGGCAGTGGATGCAAAGTAGCAAAGGTCTTGGCACTGGGTGCAAAAATAGCACAGGTCTAGACATGGACCCGTTAGCATAACCACGAACCACACGAAGTATTGTTAATTATAGCACAACCATTGTCACAGTTCAATGCAACCTAGAGCACATCTTTTTCTATTTCTAAAGAGTGCAAGCACCTACGAATTTACGAACTTTTCTGAAAGAGTGCAATCAATTTTAATGTTTATGTATGAGTAAGCTATAGAGCATTTTTTCTGGTAAGATAATCAAATCTCGAATAAGTGTATCCGATAAATGGCAAGTCCTCTTTGTGGTTTTTCTTTCCTCCTTCTGTTTCTCTTTGTTCCATGGCTTTGCTCAATGCAGGGGTGTCAGGAACATTTTCTAATTCGTCCGTTGGGAAGAACCTAGTGTCTGTAATAGATCTTAATTTGGGAATAAATGGTGCATCCACCTTTCTAATGGTGTCCCAGTCAACCCCACGGAAGAATGGATGTTGCTTGATTTCCTCTGCACCTCCGTATCTTCCTAATCTATTTTCGCTACTTGTAAGCAACTTACGAATCAAGTCTTCACTTTCAGGGGACAAATGGATATCCTCTGGAATCTGTAAAGTCTCTTGCCAGTTGAGAATTTTACGGTATGTCTCATGAGGAGTTTCCGAGCAGAATGGAGGCCATCCGATCAAACACTCAAACATAATTGCACCCAATGACCACCAATCACATTCTTGTCCATAACCTTGATGGATGAAAATTTCGGGCGCAATATAGTCTGGAGTACCAACGGTCGAATAAGCCATCAATCTTCTTGACTTTCTCCACGTTTGCATTTGTTGTCTATTCGACATCGTTAAATGTATAGCATCTACCATCATGGAGTTTCTACCATTTGGATTGTTGCTAGTCAACTGATTTGGCTGCAAATGACTACCTGGTCCTTCCTTTTCCAACAATTTCTTATAGTAGTTCGAGTCGTGAGTTTTATGGAATCCAGTACTCAACCCAAAATCGGATAACTTGATATGTCCTCTAATATCAATCAAGATATTATCTGGTTTGATATCACGATGAATAAAGCCCAACTTATGGATGGCTTCAATTGCCAAAACACATTCGGCCATATAAAACCTTGTTATATCCTCAGTAAATATTTGCCATCTGATCAACATAGTCATTAAATCTCCTCCTGGTAAGAACTCCATGATTAAATACAAATATTGAGAGTCTTGGAATGAGTAGTATAATGACACAACCCATGGAGAGTCACTTCCTGCCAAAACATCTCTTTCGGCCTTGACGTGCGCCAATTGATCCTTTTTGTACATTTCAGACTTTAACAAGGTTTTCATGGCATAAATCTTACCAGTGTCTCTCTTTTGAACCAAACGAACTTCACCAAAAGCACCTTTACCAATCACTTTGACGGTGGTAAAGTCTTCGAGGGATAACTTGGTTCTTCTCAATCTCAAGAATTGAGACTCCTTTTTGCCCAAACTCTGTAATTGTCTATTCTTACGCTCTTCACTGGCCCCTAGGTCTTCTGTCATCAATTTATGCTCCAAATCCAATCTTCTCTGGTTTCTCTCAATTGCGTGAGTAACAGACATTTGATAGTAGTTTTCCATCTTCAACTTGATTGCAGCGGCCTTATCCTGGGTATTTTTGCCCAAGAAATTAGGCTGCCTATTGAAATATACATAATTGGACGATTTGGGTTGGTTTTGTTGTTGAGACCCTTCAATATTGGCATTTGCTAATGTGTTGTTTGTGGTTATATTTTGTAAATTGTCACTATTTGTGTTTGGGGGTCTGGAGGACCTTACAGATTGAGGAGGCGCCAAAACGGGGATTTGTTGGATGTGCTGCGATTGTGAATTGGCCTGAGTTTGTGCATTTAACTGGGCCTGAGCCTGAGCCTGTGCTTGTGCTTGAGCTTGAGCTTGAGCTTGAGCTTGAGCCTGAGCCTGAGCTTGTGCTTGTGCTTGAGCTTGAGCCTGAGCCTGAGCCTGAGCCTGAGCTTGTGCTTGTGCTTGCGCTTCAGCTTGAGCTCGAGCCTGAGCCTGAGCTTCTAACTCAACTGATTCACTATGACCGTTTTGATAGTTATGCGAGGATGGCACTTGTCCACCGTAATTACCCAATACATTTGAGCTGCTATGATTTGAAAGTAATGAATTTGCCAATGAATGGTTGGAATTACTAATTTCCGAAACGTTCGTACTGCTATTATTGTTTAATTGAGTGAAGTTGGTAGGAGGTTTGAAATTCAATGAATCAATAGATGTGAACTTGCCAGCGAAACTGTTACCAGAATTTAATGCACCATGGGAGTTCAATTGCGAATCAATATGATTATTGAAACCATTTCCATACTCATCTACAATGCTGTCGTTGCCAAATTGGCCACCGGTTGTGAATTTTGGTGAAGCTGCCATGATGTTTGCTTGATGTTGCGCAGAAGATGTGCCAGAATAAGCTTCCTCTTGTGATCTGATTGGCGAACTATTGAAGTCGTGAATGGTGCTAGATGGTGGCTGATTCAAAGTGGTATCCTCATCCATAAAACTATCTTCATTTTGATGATCGTATAGTTGATTATTGGAAGGCGAGCTGTAGTTATTTTGAAACGCGCCAAAATTAGGCTGCTGTTGATGTTGTTCTTGATGCTGTTGCCGTTGATGCTGTTGTTGCTGAGCCTGCATTTGCTGGAAGTAAAGCTGCTGCTTCTGTTCTTCAGTCAAATAATCGTAGTTCATTGTGATGTTTGAAATGCTCTAGTATAGGTGAAACGAACAGCTTAATTAGGATCAAAGGTTCAAATCAAGACGTCTATCAAAAATATCACGCGTACAAGATGGATTAACCTGTTAAACTTATTCTTTCGATCACCACCAGCTTAGTACGTAAGAATTGAATAAACTTTAGCCACTCTTTTGAAGGTCCAGTTATAGGCGTTTGTTGGTCACAGGCGGTGTGATCTGGGAGATAAACAACAGATGGACAGGCTTGGTATTGCACGATGAAATAATCAGGATACAACACTATACTGCTGCTATTGTATGCGATACTAAAAGTCCGAAATATTACTTGAATTGCCTTCGAAAAGACGTCTAAGTTGTACTCGTGTAATCGATTTAAAGATGTTTTTTTCTGATCTGGTTGGCGGCGATCGCCAAGCTACCGCGCTGCGGCTCGCAACTAATATAGCCTCTCCTTACAACGAACATTGTTTCGCACCGCAAATACCGAGAATACGTAGCACAGGTTAGTGACACCAGCAGTTACACAACCTACATCAGGTAAAATAGGTGTCCACAGTTTGCAGTATCGATTTTCAATGCTGTCTACAGTGTCAAGTATGGATAATCAATGTTGTCTACAGCTAGAAGTACATGGATTTCAGTTAAGATTAAACGTGCATTACACAATACAAACGGATACGATGTGAAATGTATTGACGTATGTTACAAAAGAGTTCATGACACACATACCGTGAGATATACAATGATAGGTCTGGACACTTTTAAAATTGTAAAGCTTGACCCTTTTGTTTCTTGTCACCACCCAATTCGAAGTGCTTACATCTCTTTAAGGAAAGTTGAGCCTTGGTCTTACAGACGACACATTCCAATCTCAAGACAACCTTCTTGGTAGTCTTGGCTTTCTTGTGGAAAACTGGCTTGGTTTGACCACCGTAACCCTTTTGTTTACGGTCATATCTTCTCTTACCTTGAGCGAATAAGGAAGCCTTACCAGCCTTGTATTGGGTGACTTTGTGTTGGGTGTGTTTACGACATTCCTTACCCTTACAGTAGGTCTTTCTAGTTTTTGGGACGTTAACTAAATTGTTAGTACTGGTTCAAATTACGGTATACTAAAGATTCAAGACTAAATGAAATGACTGATTGAGCGAATGATTAAGTGGACAAACTACTTTCATAATATTTGTTCGGATTGTGGTAGTTACTTTGTTGGATCTTGTCGAGTTGACTTCACAGTTATATTCATGGTATTCTTTGATGGATCTTCATATTCTTTGAGGTCGTTGGTATGGTTTTCGTGATTCCCTTCATCATCTGATAGCCCTGATGAATCTATCTCCCTTTTGTCTACATACCCATTATGACTTATTGACTAGTTGTATAGAAAGAAACTTCACAAATCGTAGACTTTTTAGTTTGATGAAAAAAAATTTTCCCTACTGAGTCTGGCTTGGGGAACCAGCGGTAGGGGCCAGTGCGAGTGTGAGCGCTACCACACAGCTTTGCGCTCTTAGGGAACAAGAGTGGTTGTGTGCAGTATAGGTAGTGCGGCGCTTCAAGAGCGTGGAGGTGATGAGACGCGCACGTGTAATAGGGTTGAAGCCCTAGATATCGAGTGCGCACTTGGAGTAGTTTACCATAAATGGCAGATTTAGTTCGGGACAGCTGATCTTTGACCATAGTGTAGAAGATTGAGAGTACTACAATAGCCTGCTCTCTAACAATTACAAGAAATTTTTGGATATTAGGTATGATATGTAGAGTTGTAGTGATGAGTTCTGGTATCGTGACTGTCCTGAAAATGAGAGCCTATATAAGCACGATGGGCTAGGTATGGTCCAAAAGTTAAGTTGTCATTTCAGTCTCCTTTCTATCTTTTCAAAAGCAGGAATTGGACCATAGTGAGTCATGCAACAAAGTGAGAAGCGAAGTGGGAAGATCCCCGTTGTTTCAATTTGAACACTTCGCTCTGTTTCTGCTGATAAGAGTAATGCTTACATAATAATTAACATTGAATGGCTGCAAATTTAATTGCGACCGAATTATATTAGTTGTACAACATAGACATAAACAAAACATATAAACTAAGCTATAGAGGAAGGTCCATAGACCAGGTAGTTCAAGTTTTGATAGCGGTACCCTAGTGAATAATAATTAAAAATAAAGAAGTCATTTGCAAATAAGAGAGAATTAGAGACATTTCGTAAAATAGAAGAGTTAACAAGAAGGATGCTTAGTTCAGACTAACAAGCATTGGCAATCTCGGATATTATGAACAAAAACGGTCAGACGGCGATTTTGGCTAGCATACCATCAGATTAGATGCATGAATAGATATTCCAATGGATCACTTAAAAGTGCCTCTTTTGTTGGGTATCAAGGAGGAGCTGGAACTGTAGCAGTATCCGAACTCATGCAATTTAAAAGGATTTCCATGGAATTCATGCTTGAGTCACGGTAGTGTAGATAGTAGAAGTGGAGGTGACGGTTTCATCAGCAGCATCGTCAGTGTTGTAGTAGTCATAGTCAACGTAACATACTCCACCAGAGATAGAGGTACTCACGTTTTCAATGAGCCATGAGCCAGTAGATGTTGGGATGTTGCTGGCATTGGTGATGGTAGGACCAGGGCCGTCGTCTGACGTTGAGGTTGGTGAGGTAGTCTCGGTGGAAGTAACCACTGCTTGTTTTGGGGTTTGGGTAGTTTGAGGAGCTGGAGAGGTAGTTGATGTAGTAGTTGCTGCATCAGTGGTTTTTGGAGATGGTGAAGTGGATGAGGTCACGAGGTTATCGCTGTTGGCAGAAACGTCTTCCTTTTGCACCGGAGTGGTAGCGACAGTTGTGTAGACATGTTCTGTACCAAACACCGTCGAAGTTATGGTGGCGGTGTACCTGGTGACAGTTTTGGTATTGGTATTGACTACAACATCGGTCTTTGTAGACGCCTGGCCTTGAACCGTGTGAATATTAGTGTGAGCCTGATGTTTAGTAGTAGTCAAGTGAACAATAACCGGACCATCATCGTCTTCATCGTCTCTGTTGTGGTGTTTGTTGAAGATGGCAATTGGCGAAGCAATAGCATTGGTGATGAGGGTAGCAGTGGCTAACGAGATGAATAATTTGGAGAATTGCATTGTAGAAAGAACTTTTGGATCCTATGTTAAGTAAGTAAAGTAAGTAAGTAAACGAGTGTGGTTGCAAAATTCGACAGTTAAAGGAGTGACTGGAGTTAATAGCAAGTGAAGGACTGTAGTTGGAGTAAGAGGTGGGTGAGAGAGAGGAGGTAACACTAGGGATACTTATCGGTTTCTTTTTCTTTAGTAGTTGGTGTGGTTGATAATGATATGGTGCAAGAGGAAGGGTAGCGGAGTGGCGTATATTTATATTCTAGGTAAAGTTGTTAGAGCTCCAGGCATCGAAGCAGAGTAGAGCCCATTGTTTCAAGTTTCTATTAGGTCCCATGGTCTCGGAATGCTGGTCCATGTGCCTAATTCTTAGAGTCGACAACTACATTGGGAAGAATTATGGTTAATTAGGCCCATCGCTCATTGTCGTAGGCAATCGTAATGTAGCCCAGTCGTATCTGCGCCAATTACAGTTAAGCTCACGTAATTGAAGTGGATGATTGCCTTCGTTACACTGCGTGAGGTATTATTCTGGCTGACGAGCTCAGATTAGGTTTCGTGCAGCCAAACGAACATTTGATGCTGGCTGCGAAAACCGAAATGATTTTTGTGCGCACAAATTTACGATCGCATGCTGGCACCATTACTCGAAAGGAATATAATTAGACCAATTTGAGGATGGTTGAGGAGGAAACAGTGGTGACGTAGGAGCGACTTGCATAGTCTGGGTGACTGGCTATACTTGCCTCGTGAGCCCGCCACCTCTAAAGGACTGCCCACGCTCTTCCGTGTACTGCGCGTGCTGCGGAGAACGCGTAACATGCTTTTTCTATGCGCTCGCCTGGAAAAAACAAGTTGTTTTCGCTCATCGCAGAGCCTAAACACTAACTCTACAGACTAACTCTACAATATCTCTACAGTCTAGCTTATACACTAACCTTACACACTAATTATAACTTACTTGAGATCTAAGTTCCAATAGCATCGGTATTTTGAGCATGTTACCTTGTACCGGGCCAGATTATAACTTAACGTATTGTTAGAATAAGTAGTGCTCCTGAGCATCTGCATATACTAGTTCGACTCATCCCGGTATCTACCGCGCGCACCGAAATCGCGTGATTGTGCAATTCGGGTATCCCGGGCGTGCGCAGCCCACACTCAACAAAACAATTCCGACGGCAACGCCCTTCCTGTGGTGATGTTTTTTGCGTAGACTATCATTTCCGGGTAGATTCAAGCAACCGGTTTATTCCAATCAAAACATTGCACTTACACACCTTTACAACAAAGTGGTGATTTATATATTCACATGAGTTATTTTACCACCAACACTACGGCCTTGCCCTATGGTACATATAATCCCCAGAGAAATGGTATCAATCATTTGCAACAGCCCCAGATCCCTGGAATTGTGAACCAGGGACCTCCACATGATGCAAATTCCAATGCTGCACAGCAGCTGCAGCTTCAGCAAAATCAGTCCCCACAAATTAATCAGAACCAAGATAACCTGCCGACACAAGATTTGAACAACGACAAGTCGGGTAAAGAACAGAACAAGAAGGAACGTAAGAACCGACCGGGCCACAAGTTTGGGGCTAAGAAGAAGTCGTGGGTATGGACTTGGTTTGTTCAGGATACAAACAACCCCAATATAGCTGCGTGTGATTACTGCGGCAAGATCCTCATAAGATTGGCTTCAGATAAGGGATCGCCCAAGAAATTGAGCGAGCATTTGAAGACCCACAAACTAACGCGCGAAACCATCAATTATTCTAGAAGCATACCCTTGGACGGCTACGGCGTCACCTACACAAATAATGGAGATCCGATAAGTTATCCTTCGAACTACCAGGAGCCACATGCGGTAGCCGCCGCAGCGACCGCGGCGGACGTCAATGCCAACATCGACGCAGGCCACCTTCACTCGCTTGAAAATGCCAAGAAGATGAAGGGTAAAGGCAAAATGGGGCCGGACCCTAACGAGGCGTTCAATGCCAAGGACAACAGAAGGTTTTTGTCGGCGGATTTCGACAACACGCCGTACACCTCCATGAAGTTCCACAAGCATCTCATGAAGTTTTTGACCGATAACAAGCTCCCTATCAATGTGATAAAGTCCCATTCGTTTCAGCAATTGATTTATGATCTCAGGTCCGACTCGGTGGCCGATTTGTTGGAATTGACCAGTCTCTATAGCTCGTTGCTTGAAGTGAGTCGATACGGCGATGGCTCGGTGGATTCCACCGCGCACTCCGAAATCCAAGCCGTAAATGCCTTGGCCAGCGTAGTTGAAAACAAAATGAACGGCTAAGGTTTACTACTTGCTAATGAAACGCTTGATTAATATTCTCTGTACCATATTGTACCATACATGCATTATTTCGTAATTAATACATATTAAATAGTGAGATCTTGGATCCGATCGTCCAAGTCTATCAACTGATCTATACTGAGCGCAGAACTGCCGGGAGCCCCAAAGCTGGCTGGCGTATTTCCCACACCGTACAACACGCCAGGGGTATTTCGATGCGCGGCCTGCGGTGGCGGTAAAATATGCGATGAGCCAAACTGCGGGGTAGACACAGGCGTACTGGCTCTAGACGTTTCTTGGTATGTAGGCGGACTAAGCGTTCTGACGTCCTCATATGTAGGAGGCACTTCGTCGTCCCACGCTATTCCCAACCCTGATCTCTCGGTAAGATGGATTTTGAACTGCATTCTTAATACTCTGGCAGCTCCCGTAGGCACACCCACCGATGCCAGTACTCCTGAGGAAGACTCATTGGCAGAATTGGTTGAGCTCACAGGTGTCAAGTTGTTATCGAGACCTCTTTTTTTGCTGCTCTTTTCCATAGACTGAACCAACTCTTCGGCCACCACTACTTCCACCACCAAATTGTGGCTGACATATATTCCTAATGTAGGATCGTCAATATCGCAGGCCACATTAGCCGAATTACGTAGGTTCTCCAAATGCTTGTCGTCGTTATTGGGAACATCACTGTTTCGCTTGCTAATATGGGTATGGAAACCGGTAGCGAAGTTTGCAGCGCTGATATCGGCCACCAACTCGATTCTACCACGTCCGCTGAAATCGGATTTCCAGCCTGATTTGATCTCGCCATGTGTAACTGTTCTGATTTCTTCCAAGTACAAGTGGCCTTCATTTTGGTTGGTGGGCTGGGGCGAAACTTGGGGACTTGGCTGAGGGTTTTGCTGCGTGGGGCTATGGGGAGACGCTGTGTTTGCTGAAGGCACAAAGTCTTCGACGAAACTCTGGTGTGCATCTGTAGTGGTATCCAAGGGAGTAGACGTCACTTCGGGCTCGTCTTCGTTGACAGCAGTCTCGACTTGCGGAGACTGTGGGACTTGCGATTGCTGTGCACCGCTGGGGTTAGTCAAATACGTCATGGATGATTGGATGGTACTGTGATGAAGGTTTCCTGAGGGTTTCAGGTTGCCTGAAGAAGAGAGTTCTTTAAGCATGGCTGTTTTCTTGTGTGACTCCTCGAGTGCCTTGAGCTTGGGTGTGTGTTTAGGACACGAATGCGCCCGTACTCTTGTATTCTCGTCAATTCTCCAGGACAATTTGCGCATCCGCCATCTTCTTTCGTTGTTTTTACTCACGATATTATCCAACTTGAGCTCAACCGGAAAGCTTGATTTCGGATAAACCACATTGGGCAAAACAGCACTGGCAGTGACGTCAGTGGGAGGAAACACACGAAGAGAGTTTCTGTCGGGTCCTCTTAACAACAGTCTCATAATGTTGATAGGAACCTTGACCCTGGTTTCTTTATTAGAACCGGTTTTCTTACCTGTAGCGATAAGTTCATACTTGATATAGCAGTTGGAGTAGCTCGAACCTAGTTTGGATGTTGGAGGCAACGAGCCCGGCAATAGATGCGAAAATGGATAGGCATGGCTGCCTATAGGGAATGTGGTAGGCGATGAAAGCACGTCCCATCTAGCCAAAGTGGTGGTTCTGGTATTACAGCCTTTACAAGAAGTAAGAGAGTTGGATGGAATAGAAAAAGTTTTGCTGTATCTCATGGTCTGGACCAAAGAAATGGTGACTGTTTCCAACTCAAGATCATCTGAAGCCATCGAAGCTGACATTACTGGGCTAAGCCCCTGCGAACTACGAGATGGCTTGGGCGATAATGACAATGACGACGAAGGAGTTGGACTAGGAGCCTTGACTTCCAAAGTCAATATTCCTGATATAATACACCCTGTAGACTCGCTGGGTGGTCCGTATAAAATGACTGGAGGTGATTCCAAGTTGATCTCCAAGCTGAAGTGCGGCGATGGATGATTGGAGAAAGTGGAACCACCACTGATACTGGGACTCAACCCATTAGAACTGTTATTACGAGACAAGGACGGACTCTCTTTCTCTGGGCCATGATGTAATATCCGTGAAAGCAAAGCCATGACGAAGTTGTAATTTGTTCGAGACTAATGGAAATGATGGGTGATAAAGATGGGTCGATGGGTTCACGCGATGAGTAGAATTTGAATGCAAGATAAGACGATAACGCTGATATGCGGTGGATATGTAACTATTTTTATATATGTGGTGAAACTAGTATGATAGCGGGTGAAAAATAATCGTGATAGACCCCGGAGCGGCTCAGTTACAGTAGTACCACCACAGTTACGGGCCGGGTTATGGTAAATGGTGATGGTTGGGTGTAAGTTCACGTGAGCCAAATTGGTCGCGGGGTCTGAGCTTCGGGGATCTCCGAGGCACTGTTGAGGAGCAAACTGTAGACGCCTCAGATCATTATAGCAACTCAGTACTGACTTGTGAGACGGGACTGCCCGAGATCACCACCTGAAACTCACCACAGGTAGCTGCTGTGTTGCGTGGTTCTACTGTAGTGGTTATGTCGTGCTCTATGTTGTAGGTGTAGGCCACATCCAGTCACGTGGATGTTTCACGCGCCTTTCACGTGGCGCCTTGTATATCTCGATGGGCAGCTTCACCGCCAGCCTTAACTACCCAACATGTCAGACAAGTACCTAGTGTTCGACAATGGGTCCTTCAATATAAAAGCAGGGTTTCGAGGAGGAGAGGTGCTCAAAGTCCAGAATGCCTTGACAAAAACAAAAGACGGCATTGTCTACGTAGGCAATGACTATCTCTCCCAAACCAACAACTACTCTGGAATCATATTCAGACGACCATACGAACAAGGCCATTTGACCTCATGGGAAACTGAAAAATCTATTTGGGACTACACTATAGACCAGCTCACACCCACCAGTGCCATGGATCCTTCTGAAACCCACCTTACCTTAACGGAATCTCCATTTCAACTTCCCCAGCTCTCCATAAATACCGACCAGATTGTGTTTGAGGAGTACGGTTTCAATGAATACTACCGCTGTACCCCTGCATCGCTTATCCCATGGCTCAACTTTGAGGATAACAACCAAAAGAATGACCAAACAAAAAATGACAGTGCTAACGGACAAACAACGAAGAATGATTTCATGTTGGTGATTGATAGTGGGTTCAATGCGACTTGGATTATTCCAATGGTATACCAAAGTATTTACTGGCCGGGAGTAAGAAAGCTTCCAGTCGGAGGAAAGCTTATGAACGGGCTTTTGAGGGAGCTTATATCGTTCAGGCACTACGATGTGTCTGAAGAACCCATCTTGATCAATACCATCAAAGAACAAACATGTTTCATAGCGCAGGATTTCAACCAATGCCTCAAAAAGAAGCAAGATTACATGTGTGAGTTCATTTTGCCTGACTTCAAAACCACAATAACCGGGTACTTGAAGACCCCATCCACCGTGATATCGCCGGATATCCAAACGTTAAAATTATTGGACGAGCGGTTCTCCATCCCTGAGTCATATTACCATCCCGAAATCATCTTTGACAACAACACCACCACCGCCAATAGCCCCATTGTGCAAAACTCCCCTATGAAAAACATCACTGATTTGGTGGTGGAATCCATCATGGCATGCCCCGAAACATCTAGACCTTTATTACTGGCTAATATCAGTCTACTGGGTGGTTCAACCAACTTGCCCAATTTTGAATCTAGACTTCTCCTGGAGATCACTAGAGAGCTACCATCCGATTGGTTTGTAAGAATACGCAAGCCCTCTGGCTCAGCTAACCAAGACGAACTAAGCTGGATGGGTGGAGTGAACTTGACTAACGAGGACATCATCAAGGACATCAGTATCTCAAAGAAAGAGTACTTTGAGCATGGATCTAACTGGTGCCAAAAACAATTTGGGTTCAAAAATACTTAAATCGTGTATATATTCTATAAACCTAATAACTTTTTTACTCGATTTCGATCAAATGATTGAACGTCAAGTACCTGCTGAGAACCAACCATCCGTATCTAAACCACACCATCTGACTGAAGTGTCCGTATGACATTGCAGCGTAACTCACACTCAACATGTTCAAGTCCGAATAGAACTTAATAGAAGTAGAATTGACCTTTTTGTTGAAGAAACTAATATTGATATCTATCTTTAAGATGTTGCTGATAATTAATTTGGAAAGGTGATCAACAAACAACTCGATGTTGCTGAGCAACGTGAAACTGTACTTTTCCCAGAAGTTCAAACTCTTCAACACGAATAGTTTGACATCTGAAGTCTTGATGGCCTTTGTTTTACTTTTGAAGTAGTTTATAGCTCCATAGTACAAAGATATGTGGTTAGGATGGTTGGAAACACCACCTTCGTCAAATGTAACCAACACAACAGGTCCCTTATCGTAGGTTATGAGTTCGTTCAATGTAGCTTTGATGAGGTTGGAGTCCCAGGTTTCATTGCCATCTTTGTACGAATCCAAGATGGTGACGTGGTCTGGCTCGACTCCTAATATTCTGGCAGAATGTACCAACTCCTTAGATCTGATAGACCCGAACGATACGTCTACTGCGTCTCCATTGGAAAAGCATATTATGTGCACGTCGTTGTTGTACTTGGACTTGGCCAATTCGATCAACGAAGGGGAAAAGAACATCACCTCATCGTCAGGATGGCCCACTATGAAGTATATCGACGAGTTTTGTATTGGAAGTGGAGATGGTGATGTGAGGGAATTGTATGGATAAGTCAGTTTGGTGAACCGATTGGTTTGGATTTGGGGCTCGGTGAATTTGAGGGTAATCTGGGGAACGGCTGTAGATAAGAACACCCATACTACAAACGAGGTTATCAACACCTTGAGTATGACCAACGGCAACTTCAAGATCATCGCTGCTGTGTTGGTTTCTTCTCCTACAGTGTTCCACTTCTTCACAAGCCACCGCTGGCACTGAAACTCTCACGTGGCCAAGCTGGTTTGTAATGTGTCAACAATTTTCCGCGCTAGCGAGGTGTATGTTGGGCGCCCAACGAATACAAACAAGAGGGTATATTTACGTGTTATGTTTTTCTAAGAAAGGTGTAGCCCGTATTCCACACAAGATCTATTTTGGTGTGGTTACGATCCCATCCAAGTTCGTTTTCCAATTGCCCAACGAACCTTTCGAAGAGGTCGTCATCGCCCGTTTTCTCTTTATAGTTGAAGTAGCCACTGTATGTCTGAAGATACTTTACAAACTCACCTATGGAGATGTTCTCCTTCTTCAAGTCGAGATCAGTCTGGGACGCAGTGATGTTTTTCCGCTCAAAATCGCACTCGAACTTATTAATAACTACATCCCCAAAAAGCGCACCTGGAATATGCTCGTTAGTCTTTTCACAGAAATGCTTGATAATGCCTCTGCCAGGCTGTTCCCAATGGGGACCAATTTTGGTTGGATCGTCGTAAATATACTCGTAGTAGATTTCTTTGGCTCTCTTAATTGCCGTGCTCTTATCGCTCTTAGAGTCACCACTAAAGTTAACAATTACTGGGTCTATATAAAAGTAGTATGCCAAGACTCCACCTTTTTTCAATAATTTTGCACAAGATGCAAAAAATTGGTCGTAATCTTCGAACCAGTGAATGCATTGTGCGGCAGTAATTAGATCCACCGAGCCTGCTTCTACTGCAGTATGTTCATTGTAGACCAAATCCTCTACTGCACCAGCCTTGAATGTAATTCTTGAGCTGTCTTCAAGATCCAATTCCTTCAAGCGATCCGACTTTAGGGAATTGGCCGTATTCACCATATTCTCCGATAAGTCGATTCCAACCACCTTTTGGGAAAAGTTCAACAATGGATAACTGGCAACACCAGTTCCGCAACCTAGATCAAGTGCTGTTTCAATGGGAAATTGAACTCCTCCTTGCTTAACATAGTTACACAAGATATTGTAAAAGCTAGGAGGGTAGTGAGGGCGGAACGAATTGTAATTGAGGGACTTGAATGCCAGCCTGGAAAACGTACTCATATTGTCTAATGTTGAATATCACAATCTATGATGTTCGGGCAACTTTACCTCAATCTTTGCTCGGACAACTTTACCCCACGCATAATCCTTTGCTACTTCGTAAAAATTCCGCGGGTCTTGGAAAATTTCCCCCGAGGATTTCCCCGGAAATACAAAATTAAGTGAAGTCGTTATAATACAATCTATGTATAAGTTATTTAGAGCCTAGCTAGCTAGGTCATCCAGTCAAAAAGATCTCCTTTGGTCTCGCCAAAGTTCACTTGTGGGGTAAAATCCTGTATGGGGTTGAACTGCGCATTGTCTTCATTGGATAGCTCCAAAAATGGGACCAAACCGAGGGAACCATCGGCTGCAAATTCGTTCATCAACATCTGTCGGTTTACGTTTACCGTGAAAGGATCAAAGTTCAAAATGCTTTCCAAACCATCATCCTCGGTGAACGACTTAGAGACGTCTGCGTTGGTCGACTGCGAAGGGTCATCATGGATTTCCACTGCAAGTTTCGAAGGTTTGTTGCTTCTAAACTTGTTGGGGTCATGATTTGGTGCGCGTTCCACTGCTGTTTTGGTGATTGGCTGCATGGAAAATGGTGGAGAGACTTTTCTTTTGTTGCCATTAAGAGTCGATGAGTTTTTAGATATGTTGACTCCCAAGATGCTCAAGATGGAAAATTCCAACAACTTTACAGAATTTTTGGTTAAACTTCCGGGGATATCATGACTACTTTCCAAATTGAGGGAAGTTATGCTGTCCAATAATAATTGTTTGGATGTTTGAAACAAAGGTCCTCCTTTCATGTAATCCAAACTACCCTTGGCTACCAATAATGCAAATCTGGCTTGTTCTCTCTCGATATTGATGGGAATGGGTAATAGGTAGGATGAGCCCGACTTGGACAAGCTCCTAAGAACCTCAAGAATCTGAAGCGAAGCTTGCTGGATCATGTTCACGCTCGGCACTATACTATTTAGGTCCACGCCTTGTTCTTTAAAAAGCTGCTCTTTTTGCGATAAACCGACATTGTGGTGGTTTCCGTATTTCGACACGATGGGTAAATAGATTAGGGTTTTGGCATGAAAATACAAGAATATCAATGTAAGTTGTTGCTTGCTATAGTTCTTCCACAACTCTTCAGGGCCCGCCATACTATTGTCACTGTTTTTCAAAGAGAATCCATTTACATCGATTTCAAACTTCAACTCGTTGGGCAATTCTCGTCTCCAGCACTCCAACATTCTGTCTCTGCTAATGGCTTTATTTTGAGCATCCGTGTTTTCGAACCTTGAGAAAATCGAATCCAAGTTGTTACCCAAGACTTTGCAGTATAACATCATACTCAAGGCGAATTTGCTCACCTTACCAACAATCGAAAGTTTTTTGTTGTTCACAATCAAGATGTTTTCATTCTCCTCGGTATCGTCATCGTTTTTGCCAGAAAAAGGAAGAGCACACTCGATTTCAAAGTCTTTCAAGAGTCGAGGTATACCCAAGTTCAATGACGAATATACATCTAAGCAGTAAACGCACCAGAACAAAATTCTCCGCTCTCCCTGCATGAAATTTTGCAACTTGACGTCGCCCCCAAATCCTCCTAGCACAGCTGCAGGACATCTATGCAAACGCAACTGTTGTGCCATGGTAATGACTCTTCCTCTTAGTTCGTAGCAGGTCGTTATATCTCCGGTGACAAGACAATACTGGAGCGAGAGTGACAAGATTTTGAGCGACTGAATCGAACAGTGCTTGGTGATAATGCAATTTGGTTTAATAAACTCGTGAATCAAGTAATCGTAGTGGTGGAGATTGGCGATGTAGTTGCCATTGATGGTGCTATCTCTCTCTGCAGCCTCCATATAATTGTGTTTGTTTGAAAGCAAACTGAGAGCCACGACTAAAACGACCATGGCACCAAATTTCTCAATAGGCTCGTACTCTTCTGGGGTGTCTAGTTCGGCTACGCTCTTATTTTCTTCCAAAATCTTGGTCAACTGAACGTAATTCTTAAGGAATGCGTGTTTGTCCAAGATAGGCAATGCGTTTCCCCAGTCCTGGAAATAGACGGTGATGAGATGGTCCAATTCCATCCGAGACTCCGGCAACTTTATTAATTCCTTGAGGAAAATGTTGGCTTCGGTTTCACTCAAGTTCGATTCTTCTCTGTTCATAATAAGGGACACATTCTTTGAAACAGGACGTGGTTGTGCATCATTGGAGTTTTCTTTGAGTGATGCAATGGCATGTGCGGTCAACAATGCAGGCTTGGAATTATAGCCATGGACCTGGCAGATTCTAGCCAATAAGGTAGGAATGAATAGCGTTTCTTCAGTGCTTCTGGGTATGGAAATGGCCACAAGTGACGTGAGTTTCTGTTGCTTGCTATTCTCATCTTCGATCTGCTGCTGGATCCCACTGTTCCGCAGCATCTGCGCGATAGCCGTGGCGGCTGCAAATGCATGAGGTGCGGGATTGACTTTACTAAAATTGTAGTTCCTGTTCTTGACTCTGGGCAGGTCCTGAGGCGAGTAGTCTATGCTCAAAAGACTGTCACGTTCGTCGTCGCTCAAGTTGACTGAATCTGCAATCGACATGGCTCGATTGTGATCTTGGTATATGGACCCAGCAATAGAAACGGGCCGTTCGTGCACAGCATGTGGATTGGAGCACCCACATCCTTCGCCATGATCATGGTGGTGATCATGGTGGGTAGTATGCATGTTGAGGTGTTCTTCACTGAGAGCATTAAGATTGGAGGATGTGATTCTCTGAAGGTTCAAATTGTCACCCAAAGGATCTTCCTTTACAGACGAATTGAGGATTTCCAACTGCTCGTCTCTTATATCTAGCAAACCCGTGAGCTTTTTGTTCTCTGTCTCTAGTTGTCGTATTCTCTCCTCTAGCGTTTCAGTATACCCCTTTGGGAATGCACGGCGTGATAGTTTATCAGACACAAGACATTCGATTCCGATAGCCACACAGCTGGAACATGGGTTCTGCCCATCACACTTGGTCTTTTTGGCTCTACACCTATCGCATGCTTGAGCCACTCTGATTATCGCACTGCCCGGCGTTTTGATCACCTTAGAAGAGTGGTCGTTTTTGGCTTTGCCCGTATGTCCCGACGGAGTTTGGCTTTCTATCTTTATAGACATCTTCTAACAGACAAGCTGGCTTAACTGCTGATGTAGATATGCTTATTTTTTGGGTGTGTAGTTGGTTTCCTTTTATCGGTGTAGGATGATTCAGCTGAGTCATAAATTCCTGTACCGGCGTTTGGCGTAAATTCAGGTGCACGCGAGAAGTGGATCATTGCCTGAAAAATGGGGAAATAAAGCTAAAGATTTCGGAGCTGATCCAAAAAAATGGCATAGAGCTCAATGAAGAGAGTTACCAGATCGCAAAGGATACGAGTCGATGTAGGCAAGAGAGTCAAGATCGAGGAGTCTACAACCATAGAGCCACGGATAAAGGTGGAGATCGAAAATACAAGTGTTCTCGGGCCAACGGCGGTGAAATATGAACCCGAGCCAATAGCGAGTAATGCGAATAATATGCCAACCGCAGTTAAGAAGGAGGACCCCCTCGCGACTCCGCCGAATTTGTTTGCATTTGCAACACCCAGTATAAAAGAGGAAGGCAGTTTAGAACCAAGTAACTGGAGGGATATCTACAATGAGATCGTTGTCATGCGCAGTAAGTTCATGGCACCGGTAGATAGCCAGGGGTGTGAAAGAATGCCCGAGACTGTGAATCCTGGAGTAAAAAAGACGAATCCGCGCATATTCCGGTTCCAGCTCCTAGTATCCCTAATGTTGTCGTCGCAGACCAAAGACGAAGTCAATTTTGATGCCATGACCGCCCTTCACCAGGGTCTTCTTTCGCGAGGCTACAAGGATGGCTTGGCGCTAGAGTCTGTGTTGGACCTTTCTGAGAAAGAAATCGACAGCTACATATGTAAGGTTGGCTTCCACAACCGTAAATCGGTGTATATCAAGTCTACTTGTGAGATACTACGCGATAAGTTCGAAGGCGATATACCCAAGACTATAGAGGATATTGTGAGTTTACCGGGAGTAGGACCCAAAATGGGGTACTTGTTGTTGCAAAATGCATGGAATATCAACACCGGGATCGGTGTAGACGTGCATCTACACAGGTTGGCAGAAATGTGGAAGTGGACAAAAAACGCAAAGACGCCCGAGCACACTAGGTTGCAGCTCGAAGCATGGCTTCCCAAAGAGTACTGGGCCGATATCAACCCGTTGATGGTGGGATTTGGCCAGGCCATTTGTGTTCCTAGAGCAAACAACTGCGATATCTGTACCTTGGCTGCAAAAGGACTTTGTCTGGCAGCCAACAAGAAGCTTTTAAAGGGACCGCCTACTGAGAAGAGGTTGCAACAGTTGCGTCGTCAAAGAGCCGATTTGAGCCAGCTTCTCGACGAAATATACTAAAATCGAGAGATATACAACAAAATCACCGACTTATTTACATCTTTATAGATTTATAGACTGCTAAGAAGTAGACTTACTAATATGAAGTGTAGCTTTTGCAACCGTCGCGGTACTCGAAAGGCCGCTTTCAAGCGATTTCCAAATTATTGTGAAGATGTATAGAATGAAGGATCGTTTTCATGGCAGTGTTTTCTAACTTAAGATCATCATGCTTAATTACATTCTTAAAGACTCCCCTCAACTTATTACTACGTTGCATCCTCTATAGTGTCTCGAAGCAATCTCTAAATCGTGCGCTAACCGTGCTTGTCGATCAAAAAAAACTTCCAGCTTTGATTGAGAATAAGGATCAGCACTAGTGGCAACGACTCGGTCACGTAATCAAACAGAACGAAATAATATCACGCCGAACTGGAGAATTGAAGTTTACCAAGTTCAAAAGCTAAACACCACAAATCGCCGCCAGCATTAAAACAACTGAATCCTCAGATATACGCGCTCAAGTGAACACGAAGGCAACAGTATCTGAGAATTGAACACACACACAAGTGATTTTGATACTACATTGAATTGTATGAAGAACAGAGCTCATTGAAACATTCCAAAGTCGGCTCGCCAACAATTAAAGTATGAATGTCAATAGCAAGTACCAGCAATCGCAGGTTCCGGGCCAGCCACAGCAGGCCAATCTTCAAGCGCAGCAAATTTTGTTACAACAATTGCAGCAGGGGTCTCAGCTGCAGCCATCGACCAACTCACTCGCAGCAGCTCAAGCTGCTGCGGGTCATTTCAACCAACAGAACGATACGTATGGGGATTCGTTGAACCAGCAACAACAAGGCTTGTACCAAAACAACTATCAAAGAGCACAACACCAACCTCCTCAGCTTCAACAACAATTCTTCCCCCAATTTCAGCAGAACCAGCAACAACAATCCCTGGGAACTTCGCTGCAATTACCATACCAGCAGCAGCCCCAACTGCAACTGCAATACCAACCTCTGCAACCACAGGTTCCTCGCCAGCCTCCGCATCTTCAGCAAGCTCATCAACAGCAGTTTTTCAACCAACAGGCAGCACTTCAAGCACAGCAACAACAAGCTCAACAAGCACAAGCCCAACAACAAGTTCAGCAAGCCACCACCCAGAAATTGAACACTACCAACGTGGAAAACCCCAATACCGTGTATTGGCAGCATCAGCAACAATTGTGCCAGGTTTCTAGAAATGCTACTATTCCTCACTACTATGCCAGGCAATACGCTTCGAACTCGAGGAAGAACAAGAATCCATACAATGAAGTCAAAACTGTCAGTTTAATCGATGCCACCAAGTCAATCATCTCGGCATTGGATGAACAGGAAAAGACCAAGAAGGCCATCGCTGCAGCCACCACTGCCACCACACCAACCACAACGTCGGCATTACTACACAACAAGAAATTGGCCCAAGATTTAGATGATGACCATATCCAGGAGGAACAAAGAATGAGGGAGAAAACACAGGGAAAACAGTTGTGGTGCCAGTTAGATCTCTGTGGCCAAGGATTAATGAACTTATCTCCTAAGTTATTCCGATATGATTTTCTCGAATCTTTGTACTTGAATAACAACAGATTCACCACCATCCCACCAATGATAAGTAAATTAAAGGGTTTGAGAACATTGGACTTATCAAATAATAGAATCAGCGAAGTGCCAGTTGAACTAGGTTTATGTTTTAACTTGAGATACCTTTACTTGTTCGATAACAATATTAAAACGCTACCAAACTCGTTTGGTAATTTGATTGAGTTATTGTTCTTGGGTATCGAGGGTAATCCTATTGAGCCTAAAATCGCTAACTTAATATCAGAGAAGGGAACTAAAGAGTTGGTTTCATACTTGAGAGATTCACCCAGCACATTGCCAGATCCAAAACCAAGACCTTGGCTTTTGTTGGAAGATGACGGCGAGTTGATCGACGAGAAAGCTGAACCTGATGCATATGCCAATGAAACCAGTACTCCAGAGTCATTCACCATGTTATCCTACAACACATTATGTCAACATTATGCAACTCCTAAAATGTATAAATATACACCTTCGTGGGCATTAGACTGGGATTATAGAAGAGATGCCTTACAAGCAGAGATTATGAAACTCAACACCGACATTATCTGTATGCAAGAAGTTGAAACCAGGACATTCCTCGAGTTTTGGGTTCCTTTATTGGCCGAAAAAGGCTATAAGGGAGTATTTTTCAGCAAAACTCGTTCCAAGACCATGAGTGAGGTCGATTCCAAGAAAGTCGATGGTTGTGCAACCTTTTATCGTACCAGCAAATTCAACTTGCTTCAAAAGCAGAACTTTGAATACAACAGTGTCTGCATGGGATCAGAGAAATACAAAAAGACAAAGGATTTGTTCAACAGGTTTATGAATAAAGATAACATTGCATTAATCACATTTTTACAACACATTGAAACAGGTGAAAAGATTGCCATTGCAAACACTCATTTGCATTGGGATCCTGCTTACAATGATGTTAAGGCATTACAAGTCGGAATCTTATTGGAAGAATTGCAAGGAATCTTGAAGAGGTACCATCACACCAACTCCGTGGAGGAAATCAAAAACTCGTCACTTATCGTTTGTGGAGATTTCAATTCTCAGCTCGATAGTGCAGTTCACCAATTGTTTTCCACCGGAGCTTCGTCTAAGCATCCTGATATGGAAGGCAGAGACTATGGTAAGTTTACCGATGAAGGGTTCCGTCAACCTTTCAAATTAAGATCGGCTTACGATCATATTGGCGAGTTACCATTCACTAATTTCTGTCCTGGGTTTACTGACGTCATTGACTACATTTGGTATTCAACCTCTACTCTTCAAGTCAAGGGCTTGCTCGGAAAAGTGGATGAAGACTACGCTAGTCACTGTATCGGTATTCCAAGCGCACATTTCCCATCGGATCACATTCCTCTTGTTACTAAATTTCAAATCAAAAAGGGAGCTGGCAAAAAGCCAGACTTTAAGCCAGACTTTAAGTCAGGACACTCGAGAAAAACCTGATCTCGCTTGTTGTTCCCAATCATTACCATTCAACTAATGTCATGTATACTATTTTACTTATTTCTGAACTTCTCTTCAGAATATTTCCACCACTTTTATTAAATTATGTTGTTGACGTGTTATGCTTGAATTTTTAGTATAGTTTCCCTTTCAGTTATTTTCATTAGAATTACATTGTACCATTTTACCTTTAATTATTTTGTAGAACGTGCAGGGCTCTTGTATGACGGGAAGGTCGTTCCCGCAAATTTTTCAGATTCATAAATCGGGGCGATTAAGACTACCACTGCAAAAATAGCGATAAGCCAAAAATGTCCCTTTTGATTCCTACTGTAAACGATTACGATGATGCTCACGGAGATTTAGAAGAAGAGGTGATTTACCGTCAAAAGTACAGTGAAATTGAGAACTCCAAAGATAGCGACGGCAACTACGTGCTTCCATGGAAATATGAAGTGGTTCCGGGCTTTTTTAAACAGGCTTCTGAAGACACCGACGACAGCACCTTCAACCATAGATTGGAACACTTTGGAAGAATCAAATCATGGAAGGATACCGTCAGTGAAATTGACGAATTGAACAAAAATGCGGGTCCCAATGAATCGTACAAGTTGGTCTTCTTTGCGCGCCACGGCCAAGGATACCACAACGTGTGCGTAGAAAAGTATGGATTGGAGGAATGGAACAGAAAATGGCACGCAATGTCTACAGATGGAGAGATTGTGTTTGGGCCCGATCCCGAATTGACTGCGTTGGGTGTCGATCAAGCCAAAGAGAACAACCAAGCTTGGAGAACCGAAATCGAGCTGGGATGTCCTATTCCTGACAAGTTCTATGTATCACCTATG
Source organism: Suhomyces xylopsoci (assembly GCA_030568675.1). NCBI lineage: Eukaryota > Fungi > Ascomycota > Pichiomycetes > Serinales > Debaryomycetaceae > Suhomyces > Suhomyces xylopsoci. Next base: position 805,464 of record JAJMGM010000001.1, read on the forward strand.
CAAAGATCATGTCAAACTTTGGAATATACATGGGAAGGAATCAAGCCAGCCGATCAAAAGGTTAAGGTTTTTGAGTTACTTCGCGAAAGACTCGGACTTAATCTTTGCGACAAAAGGTCTCCGCTTGATGTGATCAAACAAAGATTTCCCCACTTTGACGTGGAAGGAGTTCCGGAGCAGGACGAGCTTTATCAGGACGATTACAGAGAAAAGTTGCACGAGCAAAGTTTCAGAGTGATGAAATTTCTTGACTACTTGTTCGAGCAAGATGTTGAGTCTGGCAAGGTTGACAGAACGAAGGCCCAAAGCAGTAGACTAATTTCTACCACATCACATGCTGGTGTCATAAGAGCATTTATCTTGGGGTTGGGCCACAGACAGTTTACCATCTGCACTGGAGGTATGATCCCAATTCTCATCAAGGGTACCAGAAAAAACTAACTAGAGTCAAATAGAGTCAATGTATAGACGCCGCATATATAGAAAATAGAATGTTTCCAAACATTATCAGCAGAGCATTGGATATAAAGTTTTGGTATCCTTAAGGGTCCGAGTTCTAGGGGTGGCAATATGGTTTTAAGGCTCAATTGTACAGTTCACCCTTGGTACCCCAGAATGTTTCAGATGAAAAAGCCGCAGTAAGTGCCTTTTTTCCGTTGGCGCATGCTTAGATGTAGCAAACAGAGATCTCCGCGGGAAAAATAGACAATAAGCGGCTTACGAAACAATGTCTTGCTAGACAATTAAACTTCGGGCCTGACGGCACAAGGTAGAGAGACTTAAATTGAGTACCTAGTTATAAGCAAGGGGATCTAGTAAGACTCACAAGACTCTCGGAGATCACTTGTGTAATATGCAACCCCAGCAAGTCCCCCAGACTAGCTTCAGGTACAAGAGTGAGAATGTTGCCTGTTTGGGCAAAGACGACTCACATTGCGGCACATCGTAAAAAGTAATTCCAGGGCACTTTTTCAAGAAAAAGAAGGTTGCTGGGGCACAAAATTATCTTGAATATGGGACATTATTTATAGAACATGAAGCGCAGAATTTGGTGGTTGGAAATTTGACATACACCCTTATACCCTTATACCCAACCTAATGTATTTGTACTGGCTCTTGTTATCAGCCTTACATCTTCAATTGGCAGTGGGCTTTGAATGGCCATGGGAAGACAACTCTTCAAGCTCAAACAGCGCTAGTGCGACCAGCTCCAGTTCAAGTCCCAGTTCCAGTAGCTCCAGCTCCGGGGGAAGTTTTTTCTCGGATGTTGGTTCCATCATTGGTGGTGGAGATGACAAAAGAAATGGATATGAGCCATACTCAGTCACTTGTCCGTCCGAACCAATAGTCAGAGAAGCCACCAATATTTCTCAACTGGAATCCGATTACATATTGGCAAGACATGAACAGACCAATGAAAAGTTGATAGACTTCTTGAGTAATAAAGCAAACTTATCTGACTTCAACGCCAAAGAGTTCATTGAAAACTACTCGAAAGAACATAACATTTCCATAGGATTGGCTTTTAGTGGTGGTGGTTATCGTGCCATGTTGACTGGTGCTGGTCAATTGTTGGCCCTCGATGACAGGTACGACACTGCCAAATCCGATGGTTTGGGAGGACTCCTTCAATCTGCATCGTACTTGGCAGGGTTATCCGGTGGTAACTGGTTGGTGGGAACTGTAGTATTGAATAACTGGGTATCGGTTGCCGATATTTTGAAGCACGACTCGGGAATTTGGGACTTGGAAGATTCTATTTTCAACCCCAATGGTCTCAATTTGGTCAAGACCATGAAGTATTACAACGGAATATCATCATCTTTGCTGGCTAAAGCCGATGCGGACTATGACTTGACCGTCACCGATTTATGGGGAAGAGCATTGTCGTACCAATTCTTCAACGATTCCAATGGAGGTGAAAACATTACCTGGTCCAGTATCAGAGATTTACAGAGTTTCAAGGATCACGATATGCCATATCCCGTTGTTGTGGCTAACGGCAGAACTCCAGGGATCGAAATCATCAATGAAAACTCCACTGTTTTCGAAATCTCTCCATATGAGTTGGGTTCTTGGGACCCTTCTTTACAATCGTTCAGTGACGTCAAGTACCTTGGAACTTTTTTGAATAAAGGTGACTCCGATAACTCTAAAAGTTGTGTCAATAACTTCGACAACGCTGGTTTTATTATGGGTACCTCATCTTCTTTATTCAACCAAATCGTGTTAAGATTGGAAGGAACAAACTTGAACTCTGCATTGAAAGCATTGCTCAACTCTATTCTCAGAAAAGTCAGTCAGGAAGAAGTCGATATTGCATCTTATAACCCTAATCCGTTTTTGCATGTCGATCACGCTGAAGTCGAAAGTATCGTCAGCAACAATACGCTTTACTTGGTAGATGGAGGTGAAGATCTTCAAAACGTTCCATTCTATCCATTGATCCAAACAGCAAGAAAATTAGATGTTATTTTTGGATTCGATAACTCGGCTGATACCGATGATAACTGGCCCAACGGAACTTCTATTGGCAAGACCTACCAAAGACAGTTCGTCGATCAAGGAAAAGGTACTCCGTTCCCATATGTTCCTACAGTAGAAGAGTTTTTGAAGGACGATTTGATCAACAGACCAGTCTTTTTTGGGTGCGATGCCAAAAACTTGACCGATTTGGTAGACTATCATAATAATGACAAGATAAACGAAACAGATATACCCTTGATTGTTCATATTGCCAACACCAAAACTAACTACAACTCAAACACCTCTACTTTCAAGATGTCCTACGATGACGATGAGAAGTTTGGTTTGATTCAAAGTGGATTTGAGGGTGCTACTAGAAAGAATCTCACTGACGATTCCAACTGGGCTACATGTGTAGGCTGTGCTATTATCAGAAGATCTCAAGAAAGATTGGGTCAGGATCAATCAGACGAATGTAAGAAATGTTTCGAACAATACTGCTGGAGAGGTGGAAAGAAAGAGTCGCCAGCTTCTACGATGGTCACCTCATCTTCGTCATCAAAGACGTCCTCCTCTTCCAAGTCGTCGTCTACATCCAAGTCATCTTCTACTCACGGTGGAAAGAAGAGTACCGCTGCACCAGTTTCCAGGACTTCTATCTTGTTTGTGGTTACTTCCACCTTTATGGCTCTTGGTACTATCTTGATATGGACGTAGTAGCAGGATTGATTTAGATATAGTAGTTTAGACACTAATGTAATATACAGTACTGAATATTTATGCATCCGCTCACGTGCATGTCACACGATCGCATCGGAAATTTTCGTTTTATAGAGTACTGAAAAATCAAGAAGGCATCGCTAACGTAGATTCAATCCAGCAGCTATGGTCAAGTCGTATGATCGTTACGAGCAGGAAAAGTGCTTTGGTGTGATAGCATCTCAGTCCAATATTGTGTGGTTACCTCCGAGCGAAAACCAAAACGCAAAGTCGGCAGGAAGAGCCATCTCATCGGGTCTCGAAGAGATTTTAGTATGGGACATCAAGACGGGAGAGATTGTATCTAGAATGAGAGACGGTTTGACTCCAGGAGCTTCCAACGCATCTACATCTCAAGCACCCTCGCCAATTACATATTTATGTCATGAAAAACATTCCAATCTTGTGGCAGCCGGCCATGCTGATGGTAGCATAAAGGTATGGGATATAACCTCGAGCTCAGTCATTATAAATTTTCAAGGTCACAAGTCAGCTATCAGCATGCTTAAGTTCGATAGAACCGGTACTAGATTAGTGTCTGGATCTCTGGACTCTTCTATTATCATGTGGGACTTGGTTGGAGAAGAAGGACTCTTCAAATTAAAGGGCCACAAGGGCCCCATCACCCAACTTTTGTTCTTCAGCCAGCATGAAAGCACCGAAATCAATGATGAATTGGACGACTATATTTTGAGTACCTCCAAAGATGGTTTGATAAAGTTATGGGAATTGAAATCTCAACAGTGTATCGAAACGCACGCTGCCCATTCCAATGATTGTTGGAGTATGGGAACCAATGCTTCCAAAAACATATTGATAACTTGTGGTAACAAAGACCAAGTCAAGTTGTGGAGAATGGATCTCGAACAGGCAGATACTAATAAGATCCAAGAGGTAGGAGCATTTGAGAAGCAAAGTAAATCAAGATGTAATGACATTCAATTTAAAAGCGTGGGTCAAGATGAATTATTCTATATCCAGAACGTTGACAGAACCATTGAAATATTCAGAATCAGATCCGACGACGAACTCAAAAAGGGTATAGCGAAGAGAACCAAGAGATTGAAAGAAAAAGGGTACGATGACGAAGAGATTTTGCAGTCGCTCAAAGACTCGGAAGTCACCATGATGATAACACCTTTCACAACCTTAAGAACCATTGCCAAGATCAAGTCTTGTACATGGGTCGATTCAGCAAACTCCAAAAAGAAACTCGACTTGTTAATTTCCTTGACCAACAACACCATTGAGTACCATAATATTCCCGTACCGGACCTGATCAAAAAAGCCAGTTCCACCGATTTATACTCCGTCAAACAGCATTCCATTGACTTGCTTGGTCACAGATCAGATATCAGATCGTTGGATCTTTCCTCTGACAACAAGCTTCTAGCCACAGCATCAAATGGAGAATTGAAGATCTGGAACATCAAAACGTCCAATGTCATCAGAACCTTTGAGTTGGAAGGAGGCTATGCATTGTGTTGTAAGTTTTTGCCTGGTGGAACATTGGTGGTTGTAGGATTCAAGAACGGTGACTTGGAGCTCTACGATTTGGCAACTTCTTCCTTGGTCGATAGAATTGAAAGAGCACACGATTCCGGCTCAACTTCCACCACAACCAAAGACGATAATGGATCGGCTATCTGGTCGTTGGATTTGACTCCTGATGGTAAAACGTTGGTTACCGGAGGTAATGATAAGTCTGTCAAGTTCTGGAACTTCCAGGTCGAACAAGAGTTGATTCCGGGCAGTAATACACATGTTTCCAAATTGAAGATGATTCACAATCAGACATTACAGCTTAATGAAGACGTATTGTGTGTTCGGATCTCACCTGACGCCAAATACTTGGCCATATCATTACTTAACAACAATGTACAAGTTGTTTTCCTCGACTCGTTGAAGCTCTACCTCACATTGTACGGACACAGATTGCCAGTGTTATCCATCGACATATCTGACGACAGCAAGTTAATTATCACTTCGTCAGCAGATAAAAACATCAAGATCTGGGGATTGGACTTTGGTGATTGTCACAAATCTATTTTCGGCCATCAAGACTCCATTATGAACGTCAAGTTTATTCCTCAAAGTCACAATTTCTTTAGTTCGGGTAAAGATGGTTTGATCAAGTATTGGGATGGTGATAAGTTCGAGTGCGTCCAAAAGTTACCTGCACATCAAGGAGAAGTATGGTGCATAGCTGTGAGTTCCGATGGAGATTTCATGATCTCCACCTCTCACGATCATTCTATCAGAATGTGGGTAGCCAGCGATGATCAGGTTTTCCTCGAAGAAGAAAGAGAAAAGGAAATGGACCAATTATACGAAGACACCTTACTTGAATCCTTGGAAGACGATCCAAGAGCTGAAAAGGTCAATGATAACGAAGAAGAAGATAACGACGAGGCTTCAAAGGTTACCAAACAAACACTCGAATCGTTGAAAGCCGGTGAAAAATTAATGGAAGCCATCGATATTGGTATCGAAGACGTAGAGGCCCATGAAGACTACGAAGCTCATCTTAAGAGTTACCAGGAAAAGAAAACAACAGTGCAACCGGTGAAGCCCGCTCCACATCCAATACTAATGGCGTTCAATGTTTCAGGACAAGAACACGTCTTGAGCGTTATCACCAAAATCAGAGCTGCTCAGTTGGACGATGCCTTGTTAGTGTTACCATTTTCGTACTCATTGAAGCTACTCAAGTTCATCCAAATCTGGACCAATAACGACAATGTCACCTCGAACGTTGTCAACATGTCGCTCATTTGCAAGATCTTATTTTTCGTTATCAAATCCAACGCTAGGGAAATGATAAGTCAAAAGGATCCTGCCATCAAAAACCAAATCATCAACGTCAAAGAACAGTTGAGAAACTCCTTGAGTCAGACTTCTAACCAGTTGGGATTGAATACGCAGGGTTTGAGATTTATTAAGCAACAATGGAACTTTACCCATCAAACCGAGTTCATTGATGAAGCCGAACAACAGAAGCATCAAGACAAGCATGCTACCAAGAGAACATTCACCACCGTATAGACACCATAAATAAATACTTGTAATGAAATATTTTGCACCCGAGGCTTTTTTCTCCCAGACTTTGCAACCAGTATTTTTCGCGCTAAATCTGACAATATGCACGGCATTAAAATGCACCAACCTAGATTTGTAAACGGCTGATGCGAAATTCCGAGCTCCGATCCCCTCGCTTCTCGGTGTCCGCTACGGCGGAGTACATCGCTAGGCAATGATGGCAACACCAAAGTGTCTTACGAGGCTTATGAGAGGCAATGGTACCGCCAGGTGACTACGTAGCTGTCAAACATATGACCATATCCAGCTCTTGGGGGTTGTCAAGGCATTGTGCCAAATAGAAAAAAGAAACGCGTAGGCCGTAAGCCCTTTATCTCGCCACATTATAGGTCCAAGGGGTAGAGAACAAGTGGCATCTCTTCGATGCTTAGGCTTTGATACTAAGCAGGGTAACCATATCTACCAGTCCGTGCAGATACAGAACAAACATAAGGTTTTTTACAGATTGTGTACAGCTTTGAAGGTTGTAGCCCTTTCGGTGAATCATCAGGGATCTCCACAGATTCGCCATCACGTGCAAACACCCTGAGGTTCCGTAGCTACATCTACTTGCAGCAGCAAGGGTATGTGAAACGGGCTGGCCAGTGTAGTAGTGTTGTATGTACCAGGTCAAGTGTCGTGGGCTGTTCTGGTGTTTCTACGCCAACACCAAATTTAAGGTTTTCAATTATCTCCACCGTTGCTAACCAAACTTTTTGTGTATTTTTGGTTTTTTCCCTCTTGAAAATGATCCTGAGTTTTCTGACGGGTCATTTGCGCAGTTGATCTTGACATACATTTATAAGTAATACCTTTGTTTTCCTGTAAATTTTTGATACTTTGTTTGAACAAGTACTTCTAGGCAGAGTAGGAACATTGGAAATCGCCTATACAAATTTGTCCCAAATAATATTTGCTGATTAATTTGTCGTTTATCACTCAATTAGTGAATTTTTGCCCTTTCCTCAATCTGAGGGTAAAACTCAAATTAGACGTTACTGTGGATTCAACGACCGATTTTTTTTCAGGGTACTGACTCAACCCATTGGTATCGTCGATAAGCTAGCGTCCAAGGATCCTTGTTCGATTCTCCAGTGGTACTGTGTTTTGAACCGAACTCCGGTTGTTATTGTCTGAAACATTTTTCTAGATCCTCGAACAGACGAGAACTATCAATAAAATTTTTTATAGATTCGGTTGATTTGCTTAAGTTCAAAACTTTCAAATTCCCATAGTTGATTACTGCAAGCCAATTGCATCATACTCCAAATCACTAGACAAAACAAAAAAGCAAAAAAAATCATCCATCATTGCCCAGCTTTGATCTTACCGGTTCTAGAGGTTACAAAGTTCACCGTGGTCATTTAGAACAGTTTTACATTTTACCTTAGAGAGATTTTGACAAATCCGGATACCCCGCTCATCAGATTATAATCCTAGCCCACCATGAATATGCATCAACCCCAGGATTCCTGGCATACAAGGTATGCGGTGTCAGACCGTCAAAGAGTGGTCCAGATTCTCTCCAATACTCTTCGTGACATGCAGGGTGCAAATTACGATACCCAAAGAGGAGCGACTATTGCTCAAGAATTTGAAAAGTATACGTTTATCAAATCGCAAAGTAGAGATGAGTACTTGAGACTTATTAAACAAAAGATTCAGCAGCTCAGAACCAACATGAACAACAGAAACGGCGGAGCCGTTCCTCCCCAACAGCAGCAACAAATCCCTCAACCATTACAACAACCTCAACAACAACAGCCACAGCCTCCACAGCAGCAACAGAACATGGCGGCTGCTCGTGGGGGACCAGTTTCTGGCGTTCCAAATGGACCTGGTGTCTCTCAACAGAACAAAATGAAGCCTCAGAATATGAACTTTCTTCAGCAACAGGCCCAAGCTAGACAGCAGTCGGCGGCGCAAATCCAAGCCCAAATGAGGAACAATAGTATTCCTAATCAAAACCAACAAGTTCCTCAGCAACTGCAGCAGCTGCAGGTTCCTCTTCAACAGAACCAAATGCCAGATAACGGCCAAACCAACATACAATCTACTCATCAACAGATACAACAAATCAGTAATCTGATCCGAAACTCGCCTATTCCACCGGCATTGCTAGCAAAAATCCCCAATATCCCATCTGGAGTCAACACTTGGACTCAGGTTTTTGAATGCTATCAAAAGAAGATTATTCCAGCTTCCGCCATGCCGCTCATCAAGGACATTCACAACACCCACTTGCAGTTGGCTATCCGTCAACAGCAGCAGCAAAAGCTCAACCAAATGCAAGCACAGCAACGTGCTGGACAACCAAACCAAGTGACAGGAACAGTTCAGCCTCAACAGCCTCCTCAGGCTCAACTGCAACCGCAACAGCAGCTGCAACCACAGAATCAGCAGCACCACATGAACATGAACAATGCTGTCAACAACTCCACAAACAACACTCCCGTGATGAACAATATGGGCTTCAACGTCAACAACTTGACTCCCCAGCAGAAGCAACAGTTTTTGCAAAGACAAATGCAGCAGAGGAATAGTATGGCTGGCCTGAATAATCAACCTTTGATGCAACAAAACCAACCCATTCCCCAGCAACCTGCTCAGCAACCACAGCAGCTGCTGCTTGCTCAACAGCAAATCCCGCCTCAGCAAAACCGTCCTGCTCAGCAGGTGGGTGGTCATAATGTGGACGGAGCCCCCAAGCCGCCTAACTTCCAAATCACTCAGCAGGATATCATGAAGTACAGTTCCGATGCCATGGCTTTGTTGTATAGAGTACAAGGAAACCGGTCTATTCAAACCAACTTGGATCCCAGCCAGAAGGAGAGCTTCATTAGAAAGTACATCATCCACCAGAAAACCCAGTTGTGGAAGGAACAAAATGGGCTTGCTGCCAACAATAACAGAGCCAGTCCTGCTCTCAACAACCAAGCCATGAACCAGAAGAGACTTCAGCAGCAGCAAGCGGCTGGCCAGGCCAACCCACAAGCGAAGCAGCAACTCCAGCAACAGAACCAACTCGGTCAAAATCCACTGGCCCAGGCTCCGGTACAGCAGCTGCCGATGATGGGAAACATTTCAAGGACCCCTGTAATGAAATCTCAGGTTCAAATGAACACTCTCTCGTCACCTTTGATGGCACAGCGAGGAACTCCAATGAACCAAATGCAGATGAATAATGCCAACGCCAACTTCGTCAACCCTGTGCAGGCCAATACCCAGCCGAACGTTGGACCGGCCCAACCTGTACAAGCACCTGGCAATGCAGTAAATAGTGCTAGCAACACTAACCAACCTCCAAATAGGCTAAATGCTAGAAACTCAATTGCTGCCATGTTGCCTCCTTTGACGGATGAAATGAAAATGCAATTGAGGCAATTGCTTGATGAGGTTTCCAGGAATAACGTTGTCTTGAAGGACGTGACCAATTTGTTGTCACCTCAAGAGAAGCAAACTGTACGTGAAACCATGGTAAAGATTGTTCAGCAATATTCTAATGTTGATAATATAATCAGCTACTTTTTCATCTTGACAAAAATCGTTGAAGGTACTAAAAGGTTGATCCAAATGAAGTGTATGACCAAAAACATCATGGATAATCTTCAGCGTGGAATCTACTTGGCCGGCCCGGATTTGTTGGAAAAGTTAAGCTCTCAATACCAAAAGTACTTTGACTATGTCAAAGAACAGTTCAATATTAGAAGACAGCAATTGCAGAACCAACAAGGGCGTGGCAACCAAGCACCTGTACCGGGTCAAGCTGTACAGGGCCAGCAAATCAAAGGCGGACAGCAGTTCCTCAATATGCCAGGCTCTGTGGGAGGCAATGTTGCACCACCACAGCAGCAACAGCAGCACCAAACCATGTCGGCACCAAACCAGCAACAAGTCAATCTTGGACCTGCAAATGCATGGCCCAATGTTGCTGCTAATCAACCCCAGCCTAATAACTTCCAACAGAAGGGAGCTAATGTCAACAGCAGTCCGATGTTCCCCAACAACGCTTCTCCTCTCATGGTGAATCAAATTCCACCAGGTGGAAACCAATCGACGGCAGCTGCGGCTGCTGCTGCTGCTGTTCAAAAGCACGCCAAGCCTCCTCAACCTCCAGCTCCTCAGGCCAAGAAGGCTCCTGTACCAGCAAACAGGCGGAAAGGATCCAACAAGGGCCCTATCAATGTTAGCAGTATTCCTACACCAGCTGGAACTGCTCCTACACCAGGCTCTTTGAATAATGCCATCAAAACACCTAATAGTATTGCTACACCCCAGGTCAACCAGGGCCAAAGCAACAAAAACACTCCTTCTGGCCAGTCGCCCAATTACACCGTCAAAAACGCCAGTGGCTCGGCTCCTATCCAAACTACAGATGCTGACATTTTCACCCATAGCAAGGCCGACTCCAAGGCTGCCAAGAGAAGAGAACTCAGCAACACCGATCCTGAGAAGTTCTTCTATGCTTCGCTTGCAAACTTGTTGGAATTGGACGAATCTGCTGTGGACGTTCAAAACATCTCTTCGTCTGTATCTACGCCGGTTATCGCAAATGGAAAGCCTATTGCCAAATCTCCATTATCTCCCGCAGGTAATACTGGCGAATGGACCTGTGAAATTAGAGCAGCTGCCATTACATCTGCCTTCAGACAGGTTGATAGCATCAAAGAGTTGGTATCGAACGATATCATATCAAACTGTACTGATTTGGCAGTAGAGGAGAGTGCTCCGGCCGTCAAAAACGACGATGAATTCAATTCCACCAAAAGAGGTATTGATGCTGTGGATGATGCTGATGAAATTGACAACTTTTTTGCCGAAAAGAAACCAAAAATAGATGATGACTACAGGTATCTTTACGAGCCGGTCGGCTTTGAGGAGTGGAAGCAGTTTGTAGTCTCCAGTATTCAGTAAGCTTTCAGCTTCTCATACTTCTTCCAAAGTTACAAGAAAAGTTTGATTTCTACGTTTTTTCTGTAATCTGAGTTTAGGATAAATTGTGATACATACTGTGATTCTGTTATTATATTTAATTAATTAGTGTATTTAAGTGTACTTATAAATTTGTAGATTTTGGTGAAAATTGCCAAAAAATTGAAATCGCGTGAAAAGTACCAGCCAAAATCTTATCTACTTTGCGAGTGAACAGTTAAGAAAGAAAGCAAAGAAGTAGTATGGCTCCAAAATTTACACCTGAAGAAAAGCAAATATCAGTTGCCTTTGTATGCCTTGGAAACATGTAAGTACCAATGAGGATGAGAAAAGGATGAAAGTACTAACAATACCAGTTGCCGTTCGCCTATGGCTGAGGCAGTATTCAAGCATAAAGTCCAAGAGTTAGGCTATGCACCATATTTCAAACTCATAGAGTCGTTTGGCACTAGTGGCTGGCACATTGGTGAATCTCCAGACCATAGATCAGCCAAGACGTGTCGTAAGCATGGCGTTCCTGTGAACCACTCGGCGCAACAAATCTCAAGCTCAGACTTTAAGAGATTCGACTATGTGATTGGCATGGACAATTCCAACAAGTCAGACCTACTCTATTCAAGACCAAAAGATTACAAGGGTCAAGTGGAGCTCTTTGGTAAATGGAAGACCGACCCTAAGTTTGACACTATTGTTTCTGATCCATACTATGGAGGCAACGATGGGTTTGAAACCAACTTCCAGCAATTAAGTCACTTTAGCGAGGAGTTTCTCAAACAAGAAATAGGACCCTTAGATTAGAAACCTAACAAAAGAGGTAGGTGCCTTGAGATAAGAACTTTACTAGAGGGAGAGGTTAAAAGTACATAATACCAATTGCAACAGAATTATATAGCGAATATAGTAAAAATACAGCTAAAAGAAATTCAGGTTCAAATATCGAGACCCCGGGCGTCTTACAATGTCCTTATCTCGATTTTATGTCTTGTCTTGAACCTGGCTAGTCTGTAGGACTGTAGTGTTAGAGTCTGACATATTCTGGGTAATTTTCTTACTGCGTAATTATCAGCACTGATCACCATTTTTTCTACGATAGGAACCAGACCAACGAAGGTAACCAGCAAGAGATTGGCGTCATAACTGAGGAAAGTAACGTGACTAGAGTCTACTTTGAACCATAGACTGTCTTTATTTATCTCAATCGATTTCTCGTAAAAAGTGTCCAGACTCCACACTTCTATCAATCGAGTAGCCTCAGGTCACACACATACCATATAAAGTTATTGTATAAGGTCATTGTATCATAGCATAGAAAATGAGTGCAAGGAAACTACAACAGGAGTTTGACAAAATCAACAAGAAGATCGCCGAAGGGTTGTCGGTGTTTGACGATATACACGACAAGTTAGTCACCACCGAAATAAATTCCCAGAAAGAGAAGTTGGAGAGTGATTTGAAGAAAGAAATTAAGAAGTTACAAAGACTGAGAGATCAATTGAAATCGTGGTTGAATGACACTTCTATAAAATTGGACAAGAATTTACTACAAGAGAACAGAACCAAAATCGAACATGCTATGGATCAGTTTAAGGATCTCGAGAAGTCGAGTAAGATCAAACAATTCTCGAACGAAGGGTTGGAATTGCAAAGCTTGAAAACCAAGAAGAACCGGTTTGCTGAAAACTCCAAGGCACAAGAGTCTTGTGACTATATAAGTGACGTCATTTCGCAGTTGGAAGAGCAAAATGCAGACTTGGAGGCAGAAATTGAACAGGTTGGAGCTCAGATGAAGAAGACCAAATCGTCTTATGCCATGCAATCAGGGTTGGACGACGTGAAATACAAAATCGAGAGAAATAAGCAGCATTTGAGCCGACTTGAAGTGATTTTGGAGAACTTGGAAAACGAGAAGTTGGACCCGGAAAAAATCGACGATATCAAAGACGATTTGGACTATTACGTGGAAAACAACCAGGACGAAGACTATGTTGAGTATGACGATTTTTATGACCAAGTGGAAGTAGCAGAAGATGTGTTGGAGGCCGGATCTTTGGCCAGAATGGTGGTTGAGGGACCCGAGGCACTTGCAGTAGCGGCGGCCCAAAGTGCAGCAGCACAGGCAGAAAACAACTCTCCACAATCTGCATCTGCCAACACGGTACCGCCTACAGCAGCAGCTCCTCCAGCAGCTCCAATAGCCAAGGAAGCAGCATCCACACCATCTAATGGAACACCGGTCAAAAAGACCAAGCCTGTAGTCACAGCCACGCCTCCAGTATTGAATACAGCCACGTCTTATTCCAATGCAATCAAGGCTGCACAACAGCAGCAGCAGCAACAGCAGCAACAGCAGCAAGCACAAGCGGCACCGGCAAAGACACAATCGCCTCCAGGATTGAAAGCCGTCACAACAAACTCGTCACCCGAGAAAGAAACGGCGAAAGTGGCAGAAAAAGATTCTACTCCACTGACTGAACAGCCCACACAAGCCGCAGGCGAAACCGAATCACACACTCAACTGCCAGTAGGATTTGGTGAGCTCAATGGAAGTACAGATAATATTAGCAGATTGGCGACTATTTCACAATCAAGATTACAAAACCCATTGCCATTCCAATCGATAAGTCATTTATTGGAAACCTCGCTCTTGAACTGCCCCGATTCGTTTGATGCCGAGAAGCCTAGGCAATATAACCCAGTCAACATCCACCCATCTGGAATTGATTATCCACAAGAACCAATGTACGAGCTTGACTCGAGCCAGATTATGCGCAAGTTCGATAACGATACGCTATTCTTTTGCTTTTACTACAGCGACGACACTTTTGCCAAATGGAATGCCGTCAAGGAGTTGACCAGAAGAGGATGGATATTCCACAAAGGTTTCAAGCAATGGTTCTTGAAGGACAACAAGGGCAAAAACAGATCGATGTCGGTTGTTCAACGAGAAGAAGAATCGGGCAACAATGAGGAGGTGGAAGCCGATGGGGAACCCGACGAGAAGGAAGAGAACTACAAATACTTTGACTACGAAAAGACCTGGTTGACAAGAAGAAGAGAGAATTTCCAGTTCAGTCACAATATGAGAGAGTCATTTGTATAAATAAATAGTCTAGAATTATAAATACTCTTAATATATAGTCAAGAATAATACAGCGGTGGATTTTGCACCCAGTAGACAGTAGACCCTGCCAAGCCACGTGCCGCGACGTTTCTCAGGTGACCCAACGGTGGCCCTGAAGGGGCTCGCATTGTGCTCGTTTCAGATGCATAGCGTAGTGTGACATGTTTTACGCGAAAATGGAAGATGAAAAGACAAAGAGGTTTGAGGGTGATGCAGGGAGAACGATTTGAAACGAATCAGGGTAGCCGAAGCCACCGTCACATCTATTTTACCAACTTTTCACTTCATATTCTTCTTTCCTATTCTCTACTTCTTCTATTCAGTCTTCAGTTGCTCGTTTGACTACGCCTCGTACGTAATCCCCCTAGATACTATAATAACTAGCTTTTTGCCGAATCGTAGTGCTACAGTGCGACTGGATCAGCCGTCTTATTCGCTACGCGCAACGGCTTGAAACTCGTATATGACCCTCTTGGGAAAAAAAAGTTACGGCAGCTTGAATTTTTGGATCGGGTAAAGGGACATTGAGACCGCCGCTTAAGGTTTAAGTTTTAGTTAGACGAGCTCGTAACTATCGGGGCCAAATGCCAAATTCGCTCCGCCTTAAAATAAATTCGCAGCAGGGCTCAAACGAAACAATTCAGGTAACACACATCTGATTCAAAAGAATTCACCCAGGTTTCTTATCCCTAGTCATCATGACCAGACTAGCCTATAAACCAACAGCAACCATACTGCACCCGGAGTACGACGTGCCGGTGCCGATCTTTGAAAGAGACTCCAGTTCATCACTACCCACCGATTCCAAAGGCTGTGTGATCTGTCCTTCTTCACTAGCGCCGTGTCCCAAATGTGCTTCCAATGAGCAGTGTCAGCTCCGTGCCCAGTCATGTCAGTTGTGTTCCATCAACTACTGTTCACCTAAAGACCCCGACTCTAGTAAATCGACTCCTGTGGGAGGTATAGTGGGAGGAGTCATAGGAGGATTGGTGGTATTGGGACTAGTGGCAGGGCTAGTATGGTACTACGTGTATCGAAAGAGAAACCCCGTTATGTTGGGTGATGACGACGTGATGATGGACGAAATCAAAAACGAAGAAAACGGGTATGAAGCCGAAGCCGACTCTTCTACCATGACAGATGTGTATAGTGGGAGCGGCAGTAATCTTAGCGGAGGAGCAGGAGGTGTCAATAATTACGGTGATATAGTGCCCCCTCAACGAAGACAGGTTGCAGGTAACGGAGCCAACAATAGACGAAGACTCAGTTCGTATGAATCGTTCACGCGACCCAAATCGAGGTTAAACAAGCAGGGTCCCAAAAATGCAGAAGCCGCTCAGAGAAGAGCCAGACAAAAGAAGATCCTTGAACAGGCCAACGGTGGAAAGAATAACGGCATCAACGACTATCTTGAACGAAACAACAGAAACTCGGTGGCCACGTCGATCTCCACCACCAATGCATCCAACATCTTGCCCATCGCGTACATTCCAGGAGTCACTGTCAGGCCCACCAAGAACAACACGCGCTCGATATATTCTTACGAAGCCGATTCGATATTTTCGGATTTGAACACTATCGAGAACGCCTCCATTGTGGGAGACGTGATGAGAGCCAACAACAACAACGAAGGCGCCACCTTCACGTCCAACCCAGTGGGCAAAGCGCTGGAACAAAAGAACGGTACCATGACAGCCATTAAAGCCCAGCCCAGATTGGTTAATGTAGATATGATTGAAGAGGAAGAAGAAGACGTGACGGATGAAGAAGATAACGAAGGTGACGACGAACAGAGCGTAAAGCACCATGAAAAGGGTGCAGAGGACTACATGTTCACGCTAGGAGTACAGAGTACAGACTCCGAGTTTAAAGGCAACACATCGCTCCCTAATGTCGCTACTATCGAAGAGGAAGAGAGTGACGACTCCGATGTGGACTCCGATATAGGCGAGATCACGAGGGCCACCAGTGTGAGGAAAAACAAAAGGGAGTCAGTAAGACAAGACAGAGAGATCTTGCTTGACATACCTCAAGAAAACACCTTTAACTCTCAGCAAGAAATTCCCCTTGAAATCGTCCAATTGGAACCTCCCCAACATAATGGCTACAACAACGGATCGGCAGGTTCATTTATACTAGACGTAGAGATGGACGACACGCAGAGTCACAAGAGCACCACAGTGCGGCCGCAGTCCGACACCAGTGGAGAACGAAGTCCATTTGAAGATCCTTAGAAAAACCTTAGTAGTTTACTTGAAACTTTAGTAGTTTATTATGGGACCCTTAGTAAGACTGATTCGGTATTCCATTACGGCACGTGCACTGACTCACTCCGACGCCGAAGCACCAGTATCGGCTACCTCTAAGACATAGGGACATAGAAAAGAAACTTTAAGGCGGAATTTAAGCGAATTGTAGAGTAGGTTGATGTAATGGTACTGAATTGCCCCCAATATCGATGATCATGTCGTGGTCAACGTTCTTGACAAACGTTGATCGACGGCGTGTGTATAAGCCATCAGGCCCCTCGAAACTGTACCGCCGCTTCCCGGGGATAAGCCGGCCCGGGGGCACCCGCCGCGATCTAGCCTCTATTTAGAGGCGCTCCTCTTACTAATTTGTCCCTGTCCTCGCCAGAACCGGGGGTTACTGTTGCTCTCTCAACAAAAAAAAAAGGAAAATTTCGCACCCTCGGAAATGCCAAGCGATTGCCCTCACTCGTTTTCACCCAGACGGCAACCGTGCTGATATAAATGTTCACGTTCCCGGCAAACTCAATTCTTCCACACTAGTCTTTATACAAGTCAATTAATTTAATTATGTCACAAGACCTTGATCAATTGGCTATTGCCACCATCCGTTTATTATCTGTCGACTCAGTCGCTGCCGCCAACTCCGGTCACCCTGGTGCTCCTCTTGGTTTGGCTCCAGCCGCTCACGCCGTATGGAAAGGCATGAAATTCAACCCTCAAGACACCAAATGGATCAACCGTGATCGTTTCATCTTATCCAATGGTCACGCCTGTGCCCTCTTATACTCCTTGTTAGTATTGTTTGGTTACGACTTGACCGTCGAAGACTTGAAACAATTCAGATCCTTGGGCTCCAAGACCCCTGGTCACCCAGAAGCCCTTGATGTTCCAGGTGTTGAAGTCACCACCGGTCCATTGGGTCAAGGTATTGCCAATGCTGTTGGTTTGGCTTTGGCTCAAACCCAATTCGCCGCCACCTACAACAAACCAGATATCACCATCTCTGACTCCTACACCTATGCTTTCATGGGTGATGGTTGTTTGATGGAAGGTATCTCCAGTGAAGCTTCTTCTTTGGCTGGTCACTTGCAATTGGGTAACTTGATTGCCTTCTGGGATGACAACAGAATCTCCATTGATGGTGACACCAACGTTGCTTTCACCGAAGATGTTGTTGAAAGATACAAGGCCTACGGATGGCATGTCATTGAAATCGCCCATGGTGACACCGACTTGGTTGGAATCGCCAAGGCTGTTGATGAAGCCAAGAAGGTCACCAACAAACCATCTTTGATCAGATTAACCACCACCATTGGTTTCGGTTCTCTCCAAGCTGGTACCCACTCTGTCCACGGTGCCCCATTGAAGGCCGACGACATCAAACAATTGAAGGAAAAGTGGGGCTTCAACCCTGAAGAAAAGTTCATCATCCCAACTGAAGTCACCGACTACTACAAGAAGATTGTCGACTCCAACAAGGAAGTCTACAACAAGTGGCAAAAGACTTTCGAAGAATACAAGCAAAAGTATCCAAAGGAGGGTGCCGAAGTCCAACGTCGTTTGGATGGTAAGTTGCCAGAAAACTGGGCCGATGCCTTGCCAACATACACTCCTCAAGACAGTGCTGTGGCCACCAGAAAGTTGTCTGAAACCGTCATCGAAAAGGTTTCCAAGGTTCTTCCAGAATTCATTGGTGGTTCCGCCGATTTGACCCCATCCAACTTGACCAGAACTACCGATGCCGTTGACTTCCAACCTCCATCCACTGGTTTGGGTGACTACTCTGGTAGATACATCAGATATGGTGTCAGAGAACACGGTATGGGTGCTATCATGAACGGTATCGCCGCCTTCGGTTCTAACTACAAGAACTACGGTGGTACTTTCTTGAACTTCGTTTCCTACGCTGCCGGTGCCGTCAGATTGGCTGCTTTGTCTCACCACCCTGTCATCTGGGTTGCTACCCACGACTCCATTGGTTTGGGTGAAGATGGTCCAACCCATCAACCAATTGAAACCTTGGCCCACTTCAGAGCTATTCCAAACTTGTCTGTGTGGAGACCAGCTGACGGTAACGAAACTTCTGCTGCTTACAAGAAGGCCATTGAATCTACCGGTACTCCATCTATCATTGCCTTGACCAGACAAAACTTGCCACAATTGGAAGGTTCTTCCATTGAAAACGCTGAAAAGGGTGGTTACACTTTGGTCAAGCACGACAACCCAGACATCATCATCGTTGCTTCCGGTTCTGAAGTCTCTATTGCTGTCGATGCTTCCAAGAAGTTGGCTGCCGATGGTGTCAAGGCTGGCGTTGTTTCCTTGCCAGACTTTTTGACTTTCGACAGACAATCCGATGCCTACAGATTATCTGTGTTACCAGATGGTGTCCCAATCTTGTCTGTTGAAGTCATGTCTACTTTCGGATGGAGCAAATACTCCCACGAACAATTCGGATTGAACAGATTCGGTGCTTCTGGTAAGGGTCCAGAAATTTACAAGTTCTTTGAATTCACCCCAGAAGGTGTTGCCGAAAGAGCCACCAAGACTATCCAATTCTACAAGGGTAAGCCATTGTTGTCCCCATTGAACAAGGCTTTCTAAGCGTCTCTTTTTTTAATTTATAGTGACACTAATCCTACAATTTAACGTGATACCGTACAAGATGTCGAGCCATTTGTCATGTAGTGATAGTTTAGTAAGCAGGTTATGTTGGGTAATGTTGGCTAAACATGGAGACGGAAGTGAAATATTCACGTGATCAGCCGAAGCCCTAATTAGTGAAAATTGAAAAATTTCTGGCTCTCGCGACTATAAAAGGCCTACGCCTCGCCCCGAATTTTTTCGCTCGCTAGCTTAAAGAGTAAGTGATTTTTTCACATAGTGAGAGCCGGTATTTGCAGATTTGAGGGAGGTTAACATGATGAATATTTGAACTTAATAGTATGTTTTTTCTGGCATCTCTAATGTTAGGGCTTTTCAGCTCGATGAGTATAACCATTGACTTCTATCTTATTGATTTCCCCAAATATGCAAACACTGTTAGTGGCTTCACATCGAAGTGCAGTACTAACCATTCAGAGCTAAATAGTGAACAATAAATAACCACTTCAAAAAGAAACAACATGTAGAACACGTAGTACAATGGAAAACGCACCTGGAGACAAACTTCTGTTCACCGAAGTTTCCACGTCTTTCCAACTTCTCTCCACTGCGCTGACATATCCTGTTCGCTATCGCGACTTTAGTAGTGTAAGACCGATGAGCCCATTGGCGTGCCTGCATATGCGCACCAAACTTTTATGATCTGAAAAATTCACTACAGTAGTTAAGCGGTAGAGTAACGGTGCTGTTGTGAAAACATAGTGCTACTACATAGATTTACAGTAAAAGAGTCCATAGTCTCTTGAAAACCAAGCATTACTATAGCTGAATCAGAACAATAATAATGGCTCCGCCCAAGAGAAGATTATCCAACGGTTCGGCCAATGGTTCAGTCAGTAAGCGAGCTGCCATACCTTCAGAATCGAGCGACGATGAGTACATGTCAGAAGGTTCAGAAGCAGGATCTATACTTTTCAACACCATACAATCATCAAATAATAGCACACAGTGGCAGGAAACCATAACCAAAGTGGTGAATGCCGTCGTCTCCATACAATTCACCCAAGTTAGCAACTTCGATACTGAAACGTCCATTGTAAGTGAAGCCACTGGCTTTGTGGTTGATGCCACACAAGGTTTAATCTTGACCAACAGACATGTTGTGGGACCAGGGCCATTCTGTGGTTACGTGGTGTTTGATAACCACGAAGAAGTAGTCGTCAAGCCAATTTACAGAGACCCCATCCATGATTTTGGATTCTTGAAGTTCGACCCATCGCATGTAAAATATTTGAAGCTCAGCCAGCTTGACTTGAAGCCTGACTTGGCTAGAGTGGGAACTGAAATCAGAGTCGTTGGTAACGATGCCGGTGAAAAGCTTTCCATTTTGTCGGGGTTCATTTCCAGACTAGACAGAAACGCTCCAGACTACGGTGCTATGGCGTACAACGACTTCAATACTGAGTATATTCAAGCAGCTGCGTCTGCATCTGGAGGCTCTTCTGGTTCGCCTGTTGTGAACGAGGATGGCTACGTTGTAGCATTACAAGCTGGTGGATCCACCGAAGCATCTACAGATTTCTTCTTACCGGTGTACCGTCCGTTGAGAGCGTTGAAATGTATTCAAAGCAACCAAAGCATATCTAGAGGTGACATTCAAGTGGAATGGCAATTGAAACCATTCGATGAGTGTAGAAGATTGGGACTTACATCCGACGTCGAGGCTAAGGCAAGAGAAATGTTCCCTTCCAAGATCGGTTTACTTGTTGCCGAGGTTATTTTGCCCGAGGGACCTGCCGATGGTTTGATCAAAGAAGGAGATACGTTGATTTCTATAAATGGCGAACCCATTTCTACATTCATCAAGGTCGATGAAATCTTGGACGAGAATGTAGGCAAGGAGCTTGAGTTTGAATTGCAGAGAGGTGGAGAAATCATCAAGCACATGATTAAGATCGGCGACTTGCATGCTATTACTCCAAGCAGATACGTTGAGGTTTCCGGAGCTTCGTTCAATGAATTATCATACCAGATTGCCAGATGCTACTGTATTCCAGTCAAGGGAGTTTTCATCAACGACTCTTCGGGATCGTTTGAGTTTTCCACATTTGAAAAAACAGGTTGGTTGCTTGAGTCGATTGACGATAAACCTACTCCCGATTTGGATACGTTTATCGAAGTGATGAAATCCATACCCGACCGCACCAAAGTGACCATTTCGTACCGTCATGTTTCTGATTTGCATACCGAAAATATCCACGTCATCTACATAGAAAGACACTGGCAATCGACCTTTAGGTTGGCTCAGAGAAACGACACTACCGGATTATGGGACTTCAAAGACTTACAAGACAAACCATTACCACCTATTGAAAAGTTGCCTCAGAACGCCAAGTTCATTGACTTGCCGTTTACTGACGACGAGGAAAAGAAAGGATGTGCGTCTTTGGTCAGATCGTTTGTGCAAGTCAGAGTTGTGTTGCCGATCCCATTGGACTCTTATCCATACAAAAAGGAAATATGTTACGGTGTTGTGTTGGACTCCACCAATGGTTACGTATTGGTATCAAGAAGATTCGTGCCTCATGACATGTGTGATATCTTCATTATCTTTGCTGAAAGTATCGATGTTCCCGGAAAGGTGGTGTTCCTCCACCCTAACCAAAACTACGCTATTGTCAAGTATGATCCTAGTCTAGTATTGGCCGATGTGAAAACACCCAAATTCAGCAATACCCCATTGAAAAGAGGCGACAAGACCAACTTTATTGGGTACAACTACAATTTGAGATTGGTCAGTGACGACGTGAAAGTCAGTGGTATTTCTTCTCTTAACATACCTCCTACTTCTTTGTCACCAAGATATAGAGGAACCAACTTGGAGTGTATTTTAGTAGACAACAAACTATGCCAGGAGTGCAACACCGGTGTATTGGTCGACAACGACGGTACGGTGAGATCGTTCTGGTTGACGTACCTTGGTGAAGCCA
This sequence comes from Suhomyces xylopsoci, assembly GCA_030568675.1. NCBI lineage: Eukaryota > Fungi > Ascomycota > Pichiomycetes > Serinales > Debaryomycetaceae > Suhomyces > Suhomyces xylopsoci. The sequence goes on from JAJMGM010000001.1 coordinate 827,666, forward strand.
GCTGTGACGGGTCAAGTGATGTGATGTATCGTATGGGATTGGATGTGACAGATGTCTTGGACGTGATCGAGCTACTTAAAGAAAACAAGGTGCCAGACAATTTGCGTATTCTTGACGCAGAATTCACCTCCATGACCGTATTGCAAGGAAGAACTCGTGGGGTTCCTCAAGGTTGGATCGAGAAGTTCGAAGAAGCATGTGAGGATGAAATAAAGTTTTTGGTGGTGGACAGAGTCGCTGCCAGAATCGATCCAAAGACCATCAATCCTTTGAAAAACGGTGATATTATCTTGTCTGTTAATGACGAAATTGTCAAGACCATGAGAGACTTTAAAGTAATGTATAATAATGAGAAGTTGAAGTTCAAGGTTATCAGGCACAAGAAGGAATTGGACTTGGAAGTCACAACCATCGATACAAAATCCATAAATACCTCCCAGGTTGTATTCTGGGCCGGCGCTATTTTGCAGGTTCCTCACTTGGGCGTACGCCAGTTGATGGAAAAGATCCCTAGCCAAGTGTATGTTACCAAGAAAAGTGCCGGTGGACCAGCTACTCAGTATGGAATCGCAACCAACAGTTTCATAACACATGTCAATGACACAGAAACCTCAGACTTGGACACTTTTGTCAAAGTGGTCAAAGATATACCTGATAATACCTACATCAAATTGAGGTTGGTGTCATGGGACAATGTTCCTATGGCGATCTCTTTAAAGACCAACTACCATTACTTCCCTACTGCCGAGTTAAAAAGAGGCATCAACGGCGAATGGGAAGAAAAAGAATATTGAAATAGTTTTATAGAATGCATCGTACTACTAAAGTTCAATAAATGTTTAAATTAATAGTCTATATGTACAGGAAATGATATGAATATTTATGGCAAGAATTTGTCGAGCTTCTTGAAATGACCCCCTTTGTTGCCAACGGACACGAACGAGTCCAAATGGCGCAAGGAACTGGCACTGAACCCTCCGTTTCCGTGGTTTCTGCCGGCTTGCTTTCTCTTGATACCAGTACCAGTTCTTATGAATCTTTTGTCGGCGGCTTTGTGGGACTTCATTTTGTTTCTGGTCTGAATCAACACATTGAACGCTGGCTTCTTGCCGAGTATACTCCTCGTTGTGAAGTTGAATATGGATCCCAACATCTTTGACTGTGTACTCGTATGGTAAGTAGTTGATATGAGGTGAAAATTTCAGTAGCGAGAAATCAAAATGTGAACACGCGCACGACCCACTACAGTTTAATCTTCATCACTAGAGTAGTCACCAATGATGCTGGACACAGTCTTTGTATCGGAAGGCAGTGGTTTAGCAGTTGGTGGTTTCTTGTTTGGCTCAGAATACGGTGTTGTCAGCGGTCTTTTTTTTGAAAGCTTCGCTACATTTGGTGGAGCTGTATAGGTTACTGTCAGGGTAGTAGTGGGCTTCGGTACTTGAGCCTGGGCTTTGCGGATTCTGAATTTGGCTAGCTGTTCCTCTTCTTCTCGACGGTTGGCAACTTCTTCATCGTGTGCTTTCTTTCGTAAGCTCTCGTAAAAAGAAGCTGACGCCTCATCTAGCTTATATGAACTGTTACGAGATTCCATCTGTTGCTCGAATTCGAGCTGTTTCTTCTCTAAAGGTGTTAGTATGGGTCTAGATGTAGCTATTACTTAAGTTCATTGACGTACCTCTGTGTTCCTGCAATTGATCATGTAAGGTCTTTCGGGGAGCCTCAACCTCCTCCTGGTAATCTTGCACACTATTTTCCACATAAATATTTGAATTTGGAACCTCTTTGACCAGGTCATCAATCTTGGATTCACCCTCCTTGACAAAATCTGGCATCTCTGCTTTCGATACACAGTCCTCCGATAGTGTTTGATTGCAACCAATTTCATCTTAACTTTAGATTATAGAACTCGGCACGTGATTCCACATATCTGATTTGTTTACTACCAAAAGATCTCATACACTATCGATACAAGAATAACACAGCTAGTCAGTTGGAGATGTGCATCCTTTCCACTGACGTATATCTCTCTTTATACAGTTAGCATGTCGTATGATGTATATTTACTTTGTAGTTTGAAACCGCAGAGTTCGTGAGAAAGCCTATTTCAATTGTGTGCTATCTCTCTCAGCAGCAGATCGTACGAGCCTCTTCGATTGAATTTGTAAATATCAAGAAGGGGCCCTTACCTATCTCTGTTCTTTTTGTAATCATCATTCGCCCGCTCAAGAACCACGATATCCCGCGTTAAGCACACTCAATGCCATAACACCATTCTTAGATCTGATATGGGCTATTGAAAATGAGGGAGTAATACATTATCTTTCAAGGCTCTAGAGCTGTTGGTCAGAATGGGGCTTAAAACTTCCAGTAATTTTTGAAGCATCGATGAACTAAAGAATTCAAAAAAAGTCACAGATGTTGCCCTCTATAGCCATTGTCTGATGCCGGCAAATGACAAGTATGGGGAGAACAACGCGCATTATCGAAAGAGTGGACACCATTATCGACATCTTGAAGTATTTACAAGTTTAAAGACAGGTATGTTACGTTAATCACGCAGACACTGACGCAATGCACTAAGGCCCCAGTATTTGAATCCTAGTATGACAAAAAAAAGGCTTATTGATCTGTTGCATGATGTCATTCGAGAGAGACTATGGGCTTTGAAAATCCACTTCCAATCTTCTATACTACATTTAGCTAATTGAAGGGTTTCTCAACACCTTCTCCGAATTACTGCAAATTATTTACACCGCGGAAAAATGTAGCTACTATAGTGCATTGTAAAATACACATGCATGAAAATTAAAGAATGCACTTGAACTTTGGCGAAAAAAATGTTGCGAAATCATTTGTCATGCTCGTGACAGCCGTCCTGCACCGAGGTGGTCCCGCCTCGACTCCTATTGTCTGTTGACAGGAACCAGGGATTGACACTGCAAGGCCCCACGATATCAAGCAGCACTGTACATGAAGCAAAAGTAGTTGCTCAGCAGCAAGAGTGTCAACTGGCAACAAACTTTAAATATTTGCATGACGTAACACAAATGGCCCGCCCTTCTCGCCCTTCTCGTATAGATGTCAACAATAAATATTTGGACCAACTCTGTGCGTGATATAAAACGGAATATTTATTACTCAGTGCGTGATCAGGGTTTTTTTTTGGCACTATCGGCGGGACGCGCCATCTGGAATCACCAACCTCTAAAGAGTCGACTTGTCCATTTGGGGCCTGCTGGACCTAATCAATATTCTGCAACTGCGCCTACATCCCCTTACACGCTCTCTAATCCTATATGGAAACTCGGCTCATGTAGGCACCTCGACGTATCGGTTAACACAGCCATTATTTCAGTTCCCATTACATAAGCACTCCTATATACACACCCTTAATGCATATGTTCTGGTGATAATTTCAAATTTTGAATGATCAATTTTACCGGAGTAAAATACTGAATTTACACGTTAATGATAACGTTGGGTGGACCAGTGGTTGATTTGGTTTATAATATTTAGGAACCAACAATTATACGTAAAAACCCTAGAGTATACGCGTACTATAGGAGATAGTCAAGAATATAACCCCGTTCTCCTGACTCTTTGCAAAGAATAAATCTCGATCTCCGAACAAACCGGAACGAACGATAAGAGCGGTTGACAAAATACAAAAAAGGTGGGCCACAATTACCAACAGAGTTTCGATGGCACCATGGACTCAATAGATATTTCATTCGTTTTCGACAATCAACTGGATCAATCACTTGTTAAGCTCTGGAAACTCACACAGAATGATTTTGTATCTTCCAAATTCACATCATCTGAAAGATTAAATAACCGCATTTGGAGAATATTGAATAAAAAAGCACTCATAGGGAACTCCAAACAACCCATCAAGCCTGATGTCGAGATTAATAAAATGCTACCATTACCCGACAACTTGACTCCCTTCCCTACCATATCCAACACAGCCAATATAGATAGATCAATAGGCGACTTGTCACGTGACTCGCTATCCAACCTAGCACCCAGGCTGTCACAGTTTCTATCCGAAAGGCCATCCTTATTTTCACATAGCTCGAACTTGAGCTTGCATAGCAATAGGAAAAGTACAAATAACAGCAGTTTGGACTCGTATAATGCGAAAGAATGTGCCGAAAATGCAAAAAGTGGAATTCCGGATTCTGAACAAGACGAGGACGACGACGAAGATGATTTCGAGGACGATTACGATGACAGTATTTCCGACATTTCAGACATACTGGAAGAAGGAGAAGGTGACGATGATTTTGAAGAAGCAGCGGAAGGTCCAGAGGATAGAACAGCCAGTATACCAAAAAAAGAAGCACTCAGAAGCTTCTCGATAGACACTTCAGTATCTCAAGCCCAAAACTGTGACACTAACCCTGTCAACTCAGGTGGACCACGATCATTTATGCGGTCCAGAACATCATTCGTGAGAGGGTTCTCACCAAGCCAGGTTTCAATATCGCCGATATCTCCTTTCCCCGGTAAACCCTTGCCATTAGAATCAAATCAAGAAAAATTAGACCAAAATGATTCTTCCAAATCCAATAAGAACATCTTCTTCATCGCGAACTCGTTATCACCCCCAAATTCAAACTTCAAAAATGAAATTAACAAACCCAAGACGTCACCAGAAGGTCAAGAAAACAACCCTGCTAGACCAATGAGGCATTCTCAACCCAACCCAACAACCAATACTTCGAGACCATCCATCACCCAACCTCCAATCCAAAGACACAACTCACTTTTTAGCAATTTTCAAATGCAATTTAAAAAGGATGACGTACCAAAAGTCTCACCAAAATTAGATGTAAGAGTAGCTCCAGAGACTAGAGAAGACGGGTATTCGTCGACTGATATCTCAGAGGATGACGACGACGAGGATGGCGATGTGAGCGAGGATGAAGACCACGAAATCCCAACACAACAAGAAAACAACTCAAGAACCAGCTATTTCTCTAATAGTAGCAAAGCCAGTTCAGTCAAAAATCAAGATAGGCAGTCTTACCCTAATTATACCAATAAGATTGACAGCTATAATTCAAAAAAAGAAATGGTGCTTAACAGGCGAGAACGTGGCTCTTCTACAACTACGCAAATGACTACCGATAACGAATCAGAGTGGCTTTCAGTTTCTTCGGAAGACGATGACTCCAAATCTACAGATGAGCCCAAATTTGGGCCATTGAAATTTGCTAAAATACCCACCCTCACAAAAATCACCAGCAATTCTTCAGTCACAACAGATATTGTAGAGCCGGAAGATGAGCAGAGAAAGCTTCAAGAACAAAAGGGCTTTTCATTTTCTTCAATAAGTAGTAAGCCAAGATCATTGCTTTCTGGCTTATTTTTGAACGAATTGGCAAATCAACATGGACAGTTATCAACTCACACCAACAAACTAGTCCCCAAGCCTATTTTAAAAAGATCATCTACCACAGGAGTCATAACGTTTGACCAATCTAAAATCGCCACTAAAGGTCAAATAAACCAAACCGGCCAGGTAAAGGCAGCAAGTGACAAACCAAAACGCCCATATATCATGTTTACAAAAAAATACAATTCCTCGACAGACATCTCGAAGAATTATCCTCACTTTCAAAATAACCTTGTCAGAAAAGACATTCTTCAAGATGAGGATACAAGTGATAATGAAAGTGATCACGCCCAATCGAGAGACGAAGGCGAAGCATCCACCGACTCAATTATAGGTAAACAAAAGTCGATAGTGGGTATTTCTGATTTCAACGTCACTGCGTCGTCTTCTTCGAGTAAAGTCAACGAAGTCGTAGACTCAAAGCATGCATCTGAAATCAAAAAAGCCAGTTCAATACACTCAGAGCCCGCAAACTCGCACGCGGTATTGTCCACGAGCTTGAACAAATTATCAGGCTCATCCACCAATCATTCAATAAGAAACTTGCTTTCAAAAAGCTCCATGAGTCTTACTAAATTGTACAATAATCCCAGGTTAATATTTGGAAAGGGAGAAGGCAAACCGGAATCAAGTCCTACAAGGGACAATCAACCGAATGATAGTGATATCATAGCTACCACAAGTCTCCCAGAAGCGGGAGCAACATCAGGTGACATGCCAGGACTAGATGCACTTATACAAACATCACACCCGGAATCTCCAAACTCGACTTCAACGCCAATATCGACCACTCCTGGCAAGGGAACGCTACTTAATTCTGAAACAAGTACTGGATCTGATGAAAAGTTGGGACTTGATGTCAAGAAGAAAGCATTCAAAATGTCTCCCAAGTCAACTAGGAGATCAATGTTGTCTACTGAATTAAGTAAGTCATTGAAGGAGTCAATTATCATCGATTATAAGTTGGGTAAGGTACCACTTCCAAAGAAGGTGGTTGCGAGTGAGACCCAGCATGAAGTTATAGCTGGAGACAATGATATCGATGATTATCATTCAAAGGGATGGTGATTAGCATTTTATTCTTTTGTGGCCTTCACAAAAGTGTATTTGAGTATTGTGAGTATTTTAATTGCTTATATGGGTTGTATATACGGGGGTAATGTATTTATTGTTTAGTTCTTGAAAATCTAGTAGAATTGACTATCGTAGAGCTCATTTAATTTTGCACCCAAAAGTCGCACGTGAGATGAAAAAAATTATGATATCTTGATTCAGTCATATTTGCAGTTGAAAGCTACTAATATATCGATGAAGACCTGCTACTATGAGCTTTTGGGAGTAGAAAGTACTGCTTCTGATCTGGAGCTTAAAAAGGCGTACCGGAAAAAAGCATTGCAATTGCATCCCGACAAGAATCCAGATGACATCGAAGCAGCAACAGCTAGATTTGCATTAGTTAGAGCAGCATACGAAGTGTTATCAGACCCCCAGGAAAGATCATGGTACGATTCACACAAATCATCCATTCTCCGCGATGATGATGACTATGATCCAAGTGGTGAATACAGCACAGAAGAAATGATTATACCGTCTACATCACCAGAAGAGATCATGAGATATTTCAACCCTGCACTTTATACCAAGTTTGATGATTCTCAGCAAGGATTTTATTACATAGTGTCTATGTTGTTCGAGAAATTAGCTCGCGAGGAAGTTATACATGGAAAATCACAAAACCTACCGAAGTTTGATAAGCACAAGGATGACGATCCGAATATTAGTGTGATAGATGAATCCATGTTGTTGTATTCAAGATTTGGAAACAGTGGATCTGATTATACCAGCCAAGTCAGAACGTTCTACTCTGTGTGGTCGTCATTTCTGAGTGTCAAGAGCTTTAATTGGAAGGATGAGTATAGATATTCGGCAGCACCTGATAGAAGAACCAGACGATTAATGGAGAGAGAAAACAAAAAGGCTCGTGATACAGCAAGGAAAGAATATAATGAGACAGTCAGGAACTTTGTTTCATTTATCAAAAAGAGAGATCCTCGTGTTAAAGCAGGTGTGTCCGAGTTCGAGAAAGCCAAAAAGAAGAAACAGCAGCAGGACATAGAAGAGCAAGCCAGGTTAGTTAAACAGGAGCAAAAGTTGAGAAACATGATGAACAACCAAAACAATTATACGGAGCAAGACTGGCAACAATTATCCGTCCAAGAAATCCAGGATTTGGAGGCTATGTTGAATGAAGAGTACAATATATCATCCACAGATTCTGACAGTGAATTTGACGAGTTCGATAATCCTTTGGATGAAGATATCAACCAGGACTTTGAGTGTATTATCTGTAACAAGATATTCAAAAATAAGAACCAATTTGACGTTCATGAAAATTCAAACAAGCACAAGAAACTATTGAAGAAGCTCAAGTGGGAGATGAGGAAGGAAAATATTGCTTTGGGCTTGGACAAGGACGACGACCTGGAAGACTTTGAGACCGCTAGCAGTGGATTCGAAAGTGACAATGGCGATATTGATCTGCTTGATGAAGAGAGTGAAGAGGAGGCTATAGATATAGATGAGGACGACCACAAAGATGAGGCTGAAAGCAAATCCACTGAGTCGACAGAACTTGTCGAGGAACCTGACAAAAACACCCAATTCAATTACGAGGACTTTGAAGTAGATGACGAAATAGAAGGAAACGAAGATATAATAGAAGCTCCGTCACTTCCAAAATCAAACAAAAAAGCAAAGAAATCCAAGAGGGCGAAACAGCCAAAGGTATTTGAGGAGGAGGATTATAACGAAAAAGTCGATGACGAACTTACAAAGTTGGCAAAAGGAATGAAACTCGAGTCCTCTGACGACGAAGACTGGGGACAGACTAATAAGAAAAAGTCAAAGAAAGGAAAAAAGAAGCCTAGAGAAGTATCAGCAGAGCCGAGCCCAGCCCCTATGGAAACTGAAAGTTCTCGAGAGCCAACACCCAAGGGACAACGTATTCCAAATGGTGCTGAAAAGTGTGTTGTTTGCAACGAAATCTTCAGTTCGAGAAACAAACTTTTTCAACATGTAAAGTCAACTGGTCATGCTGCGCCTGTAAAGGAAGTAAAGGGAAAGAAATCAAAAAAGTCTAGATAGAATAATAAACGTGAACGGGAGATGTAAATTAATGCGTTCTTCTGGTAAGTCTATGATATATATAACTGTAGTAAGATCTATAATTGTATATTAATTGGGTTGATCTGTTCGCAAGTTTGTGTGGCTCGTAATAGTGTCTACTTTAAACCTGTCTTGGATTTCTTCATGGTAGCAAGTAAAGGTTCACTGATACCCTTGTTACCCAAAGCACCCAATCCTTCACCACTGGTCCAGCCCAACTTCTCTAATAATTGTCTACCGATATTGTTCTTTCCGATTTCTGGCGCCTTAGCTCCAACTGCTTCACCTTCTTTGATCACAGTTCCGCCCGATTTCTTGGATTTGTCTTTGGCCTTTCCATCCGTCAAGCGTATTTCGTCCTTAGGTCTCTTTTGATCAGTTCTGTTGAATATTGGTCTTTGTCTCATCAAATGTGCCACCTCGTTATATCTAGGCAAATAATGGAATGTCTTTCTAGTTTTCGAAACTTTGACGAATTGCTTTAAGCCGTTGTTGCCGCATGTCTGTGATTTGAAATTGTAGCACGATGCCATCTTCGAAACCACCTTGTTACCATGTCTATCTAATGGAGGGAAGCTCAACGAGTCCTTCGAACCATCATGAAGGAACACTTCAAACTCAGATCTGATTTCTTTGATATGTATCGAGTAAGGGTACTTGATCAAAAGATCGTTACTTTTGATTCCTGCTTCATATTTGGAATCTTTTTTGGCCTGTTTCAAGTCCTTTTTACGCTGCTTGTGATTGAGATACTGTTCTTGCAAAGACTCTCTGATTTCGTTATCTAAATCAGTCCTATCCATCAAATCAAGCTGCTTTTTACGTCCCTTTCCTTTGGTGGTCAAGCTTCTAGTTGGATTGATATCTTCTATGCCAACGTAATTCTGCTGCGATTTCTTGGTAAATTCAATCAAGTCGTCAATATCGTCACCGAGATCACTGTCGGATTCTCTCGCAATCTCATCTTCTTCCTCTTCGCTCTCAGATATATACACATCGGAATATTCTGGTTCTTCGTACTTACGGTCAACCATTCCATTGGTAATATACTTGAGGAAACTGGGCAATCTATGCTCCTTAACTCCTTTCAGCAATACAAAATCGATGAAATCTTGTTCGTCGATCCACATGAAATTGTCTGGCGAGCCAGTGAGCTCAACATTCTTTGTATAGTACTGGTTTTGGATTCCAAACCGAACATTGGTTACCGTCACCTGTGAAACATCGAATTCATAATCATCAGGCAAGAACCCATACTCAATATCGGTTCCTGCGGCATTGTCATCATCTTTGTCATCTTCTTCCTCCTCCTCTTCTTCTGAGGATGAAGAAGCCATGATATCGAAGTTGGTCGAGCTTATATATCCATCATCCTCGTCATCGCTGTTGTTCTGCATATCTCTCATGATCGATGCAATGTACTCATTGTATCCACCTATGCCGTTGTCAGAAAGATCAGACTCGTTGAGAAAGTCGAGTTCTTCTTGAACTTGCTGTCTGGATCTCTTATCTTTTCTAGATGGTAATTCAGTGGTCACCACTCCTTGAGCATCTCTAGACGTACGCAAGCTGACCTTTCCTATAGTAAGGGTATCGTCATATTCAAGTTCAGGAATGTTCTTGGGGATGCTTGCACTATCACTTTCGTCACCTGTATCGTAATCGTAAGCTCTTGCACGGTTGATAAGGGTATGTGTTTTTGGTTTATTGACTTGATATTCAGACTCTATTCTGACATCTTTTTCTGTATCAAGAACAAAATCCAGGGTCTCGTTTATGTTGAGGTTCTGCACAGATATTTCATCATGGCCCTCTTCTTCTTCCTTATCTTGCTCTTCCTCATCTTGCTCTTCGTTCTCTGATTCCAGCTCAGAACCAGACGAAAAGGTCAAAATAGGCGAGTCTGGAGCACTGACTTTTGGCTTGTCAGGACTATTAAGGATATCCAAAAGCTCTTGATTTTTAGGAGATATTTCAGTCTTTGGTGGAACTTTGAGAGAATGGTCTACCGATATCTCCGTAGAGTTGGCATTATCCGTAGGTTCTTTAGTCAAATTGAGCACTTCCGTCACTTCTGTATCTACTTCACTAGGCTTCTCAAATCTTGCTTTTGACTCTTTCTTTTCAAACAATTTTGCACTTGGATCATACACCTCTTTTGCTTTAACAAATTCGATGGGTCTACTTCTTAAATTCCTGCCCATGGTTTCCGATTGATGCTTTTCAGTATACAATACTTCTTGCATGAGCCTACCTGGCCTCTTGGACAAGTTCTTCATGCTGTTTTCAGCCGGCACATGCATATTTTCATTCAAATCCATTAGCTCCGGATACCCATTATTTCTATTGCTGCTTCTATGATTGTTGGAAGTTCCTTTACTCTTCTTCTTTTTTCCATTAATTCGGCCATAGTTGGACCCATGGCCTCCTGATGCTGTCTTTCTTCGGCCGAAGCCACCTCTTCCTCCTCGTTTAGGCATAGTAGAAAGAATGTAGTGGGTATTGAACGTGGGTTGAATGGCTCTTAAAGCGATGGCGAGACGCGTGATTAGCGGCACGTGATATCGTGACTCATTAGATGACTGGACGGAGTTCCTATAAGCTGGATAGTAGTTGCTGTGAAATATGTAGTGTCACTAAATGCGAAGGTAGTGGACTAGCTGCTGAAACTTGGTACAGGTGCCGGTTATACTCAGTGAAGGTAAAGCATCCTGGTTGGGTTATATGCAGGAAAGTGTTATCTTGCAGATTCAGAAGCAACAGGAAATCAACCTTACTACAGTTAACAAGCAAATAGGTATGGGGGAACAGACCTTAGACGCGAATTCCTCGGCCGTTCCAGAAAACTCTCAAGCAAATCCACAAGCCAATGGCTCTGCATTTCAAATCACTCAATTGTGGCAGCAGTTGGCATCGCTAGGTGATACGCACCCCTCAGAATCCGCCACCCCCAAAGAGCCAGTAGTTATATTGGGGCATGAATACATAGATAAGGAAAAGTACGAAAAGGATATATATTCCAGGATTTGGCTCACGTATAGATTTGGGTTTGAGAAGATCGCCAAAGCCGAAAATGGGCCCCATCCACTTTCGTTCATACAATCCTTGATCTTCAATAAGAGCGTGTTGTTCAACAGTTTCCATCAATTTCCCAGCATGGTTGACAACGAGCACTTCACCACCGATGTAGGGTGGGGTTGTATGATCAGAACATCGCAAAGCTTGTTGGCCAACTCGTATTTGCATCTACTATCTGAAGTACTGGAAGAGTCCACAAAGCTGATAATTGATTTGTTCCAAGACAGCCTGAGTGCTCCATTTTCCTTACACAACTTCATCAATGTTGCGTCAGCGCTGCCTTTAAGAGTGAAGCCTGGCGAATGGTTTGGACCCAATGCTGCATCGCTATCTATCAAGCGCTTGTGCGACCGCTTATTACTGCAGAAACCGCCCCAAGCCAAAAGCGTGCCAAATATCAAAGTATTGATAAGCGAGAGTTCTGATTTGTACGATAATGAAATTGCCGACGCGTTTGCTGCGCCTGAAATTGATGGATTGTTGTTATTGTTTCCCGTGAGATTAGGGATTGATAAGGTCAACGAGTACTACTATTCGAGCTTGAAACAGCTTCTAGCTCTGCGCCATTCGGTTGGTATTGCAGGCGGAAAACCTTCGTCCAGTTTTTATTTTGTGGGCTACGAAGGCTCTAACATCATTTATCTCAACCCTCATAATCCCCAGCCTTGCAAAGATGAAATCGACTATAATAGCTACCACACGTTAAACTATCAGAAGCTCAGCATTAGCAACTTGGATCCTTCCATGATGGTGGGGATTTTGTTGAAAAATTTGGACGATTATCAAGATTTCAAGAAGTTGGGTGACGATAAGTCCCACAAAATAGTCCACTTTCACGCTTCAACCAGAAGTGTCTGTAGACCCGAACCTGCTCCTAGAAAACCATCCGAGTCAACAAATACCGCTTCTAGATTAGATGACAAGGAAGATGACGAAGACTACATTAATCTCAATGCTTCTAAGAAAGATATGCAGTTCGATGATTTCGTGGATCTTGGAGATGGTGATAATCCACAAAACCAGCCTGAATATTGCGCTGAAGAAAACAATTCCAGCATTCCTCTTAATGAAGAACCCGAGGTCATCAATGCCGTTGCGCCTCTAGAGCCCACTCCTCATGAGCCGGCTCTGAAAGAACTTGTACGCGCAAACTCTGAGCCTTTTGAAACTATTAGCAAAACGGATTGTGATGCATCCTAGTCACTATATACTTGCTGGCAAGTCAATAGAAAAATACAAATATAAATAATTACTCTAAGATAGTGATGCTCCTGTAACTAACCTGGCTCAATGTCATTCTATAGATCTTATTTCAAAAGCTTCTCTCTGTAAGTAGCAGCCATTTTAGGTCGTGTACCTACCACATGCATACATAATTTGTCAAACCCAGCAGTCATCACCAACTCCATTACTCTTGTAGTATTAACTACTCTTTAACAGCTTACGCTTCCATCACTGTCTGTAATACGTATTCGCACATCTGTCATGTCAGAAATTGAAGATAGTCTTAAAATTTGCACGGTTTGTGCGTCCAACAACAACAGATCTATGGAATCTCATAAACAACTAAAAGATGCCGGCTACAATGTAAAATCGTTCGGTACGGGGTCAGCTGTTAGACTACCCGGTCCATCAGCAGACAAGCCAAATGTGTACGAATTTGGAACACCATACGAAGACATATATAACGACTTGATATCGCAGAGCTGTCGTAACATATACGAGGCAAATGGGTTGATTCATATGTTGGATAGGAATAGACATGTGAAAAAAGCACCGGAAAAGTGGCAGAACAATTCATACGCTGGTAAGTTTGATTTGGTCATTACTTGTGAAGAGAGATGTTTTGACAGTGTCTTGGAGGATTTGATGTTTAGGATGTACAGCAAAGACGTGGAGAACGACGTGAAACAGATTGTCCATGTGATAAATGTGGATATCAAGGATGATAATGAAAATGCATTGATAGGAGGGAAAGGTATATTGAAGTTGGTGACGATGATCCATGAGTTCAGAAAGTCAAAAAAGGAAAATGATCAAGACACATCGGGCGTATTATTAGAAGATCAAATGATGAAGATCTTGACCGAATGGCAAAAGAGTCACACCCATCTTCCTACATTATATAGCGTAAGTTATTATTAAAAGTAAATAGAAATACTACTTATGCTATATTTGAGAAACACCAAAAACCACTCTACTTTCTAATAAACATAGGACACTAATACCCAGCTGACAAAACGTAGATGTAAACATCATGCGAGGAACGGATAAGCTTATCTCGTACTAGCCTATACATAATATAACAATTGTATACTTTATATATGTATAGTACAGATCTAACTTGATCACATGACCCACCTAAAAACATATCGAAGATGAGCATCTCCAGAAGTAACGAACTAGGTGAATGAAGTGGAAATGGCCATAAATGCGAAAAAAGCGAAGCTTTACAATAGCCGTAACATCAAGACGCAAATTGGCGACTCGAGTTTTGTCAACAAGGAAAAACTCAATATTCCCGACTTTCTTCAATCGAGAGAGTTCGAAATCAGATCATTTGAAATATCACAATTAAAGACCAAAAAGAGCTCTGCTACCAGAGTATTTCAAAGCTTACCCCGAGTACTTAGAAGAAGAGCAGCTTCACACAATGTCAAAAGAGTCCCTAAAAGATTAAGAAAAAGAGCATTGCTGGAAATGGAAAACTCGGTCAATGGAGTACCTCCCAAAAAAGAACATCTTAGAGGAAGACAGTTGTACCGTTTAAGGATGAGAAAGAGTTTATTGAAGTTGGGCGGAAAATTAAAATTAATGCGTCAATTACCAGGAGAAGACTTCTATAATCAGAAGTTAAATCTTCGTGAAAAGATCAAGTTACTCAACGAAGAGATAAAACAAATCGAATCACAGCCAGCTACTCATAAAACCGACTCGGCAAAAAAGTCCACAATTACTGTTAATAATACACTCGGCTCCTATGATAATACTGGGATCAATGCATTTGCACCTAAACCAAAAGGTAGCATTAAATTTCACAAACGTCAGCACAAATATACCTGGCTTCCTACCCATATTTGGCACACAAAGAGATTTCATATGATCAAGCAGTACGGATACCAAATCCCGCTAACTCCAACCCAAAAGTGCTTCAAATTAATGAACCGCCAAAAACGCTCGTCAACGATATTAATGGACTCGTCATATTTCAACTCTTTGGTGATCGAAATTCAAGATGAAGCGGAGTATAGCAAGTTCCTTTTTGATTTGATAAAACCCTCCAAACGCATACTTCCTTCCATTTTAAATGGTGCCAAGTCATATAACAACTGGATTCATCTCGACGACGGTTCCAAAATTGGAAAAGCGTTGGTTTATTCCAATATAGAACATCGCAGAATGTTGATCAGAGTTCATCCTTCGATTTTTCATCAAGCATTTCAAAACTTTCAGGCCCAAATTTCAAAATTCGCATCAACCACGAACATTCATGACTGTAGTTACTCATTAGGAAGTTTGGATTTAGTTGGCCCAACTTCCATCAACAGTTTAAGCAAGATATTTCATTTATTTAAAGACCAGGACAAAGAACTCCAAGAAATTTGGTCGGGAATATCCAGAATCAACGACTCGGGTATCATACCCGTTGGAACCACGCTAAGCTTTGACATCAAAGACCCAAGATTTTGGAAGAAACCAGTCAATCTTCCCGCAGCATCATCCAAGAGTTCTAATGATATAATTATACAACTCAGTCAATGGAAGTCCAATATCGTTAATTCACAAACAATAAGTACACTTTTGAGTCCTCAGGGAAGGAATGAGTCCTACAATAATCAACAATCCATCAAATCAATTAGTCAAAAGTTCGGACAAGTAAAGGATACAAGCAACAGTATACACCAGACCTTCCTTGAGACGTCTAGAATTCCTCTTTTGGTTACCAAAGTATCTAAATCAAGTTGGACTGTCATATTACCGTGGTACTGGGTTTTGCCGTTGTGGATCAAGTTGATAGGCGTTACCCATATCAAAACTGGCGGAATCAAACAATCGCAACAATTCAACTTTGAAGATGATCTTCCAACGTACCCACAAGATTATCCTTATCTCAAAGAAGGAGCACGTTATAATTATACCCTCGGTGAGTTGACGAAAGAGAAATTCGCAAAATTGTCAGCCAACCTTCAAAATAAGTCAAGACCGGATTTTAGCGACGAAAATCAAGCTCTCGTATCTCCTTTCAAATGCGACTGGAATGGTTTGCGTAATCTCATTAACGTCAAGAAACTTTCGGGAGTGAGTGACAAGCAATTATCTGAAACCAAACCCACGTTTGGCAGTTTTGACGAAACGAATCTCAGCAGAAATATCAAATCTTACAATGACGTTATGCAAGTCGCATCGCGCGTGAAAGATTCCCAAGAAATTGCAGTCGAGCTTTACGATAAAAACAACAGTTCGCATCAAGCATATATGAACGATACTCAGGACATCTCGAAGGGCATCACCTCAGTGCCCTTGCCTATAGTGCAGGTGTCTATAGAGACATTAAAAGAAGGTATTATTAAAGATGGAGCAAGGATATATACTACGGAGCATTCCCAAGAAGAACATCAACCATGGTCGTTCATATATCTTGCTGGTTTTGTATCGAGTGGAGCTTACAACTTGAGCAAAGGCAAGTACACTGGCATTGGGGCTGTGGAAAGTAGACAGATAGATAAAAGCGAAGTATATATTCGCAACCTCGGGTGCACAAAGCTTTATAGAGCCTCGATCAAGGTGATTAGCTGAGTACCCGATATATAGAACATAATAGACAACATACTACAGCAATAATACGTAGAGTTGATACGGAGCTTTTTGCAGCCAAAAAATCAAATGTCCGGGTAAGTGGCGACAGTTACCCGGATGTCGCGCGACTATATAAATCACTCAACCTTTTCAAAATTCTTTTCTGATCTTCATACTTACCTGGAGATGTTACGGGAGATCAAGAAGTCCTGTAACCTTAATCTTCTAGAGGCATTGCACAGCGCCATGGAAGATTTTGCCAACCCTCACTATGGCTTACTTTTGCGTCTTTGGACGCGTCTGTAGGTCGGGGGTGTGGATCTTTTAATTTTTGATTTCTTCCTTCCTTTACCACTTCTTTGAAGTGGCGGGATCGCCTAGTGGAATTGAGTATGAAGTGATGTTCTAGACTACTAGTTACTATCTCTTAAGTTCAGTCAATCGATTGACGTTACCTTTAGTTTACAAAAGTCTGGAGATTTGTGTGAATTAAAGCTATCAGTGTAGATTATACCAAAAATTATTTTACTATACATATGCTACATGTTGAAGTGAAGAGTTTACCTTTCACTTGTCAAACTCTGTGCAGCGCTGCTGTCCACCAAGTCGTTTGGCTCTTCGTTTCTCGCTATCAACTTAGAATTCTCCCACATCTTCATCAACGACTTCTTTAGCAAGTTGACATTGTAATCGATAATTGTCAAAGACTTCTCTTGAGAACCTGAACATGAAACTCCTGCTTCATCTCCAATTTCAGACGAGTTTCTTACATCGTCATTTCTGATCAATGCCACCAACGCTAAACCTCTAATCATTTGTTTCAAGTATAATATAGAGCCATTGGACAAGTGGCTGATTGATTTAAGTTCTTTTGGCTCATTTCTATGTCCATTGCCCTTATGAGAGCTATGTTCGTTGTTGTCGCCATTGGCTGAGTCTTCAATATATAAGTCATCCAAATCGATCGTTATGTCAATAAATTCGGCGCATACTTCGTAGGTTTGAATGTCAACTGGCGAAGAATCTGTTGCGACGTAGATTTTTGAGTTAACGTCAAATAAGAATACTTTATCAATTGAACTGTGCTGAACGAGGTTATCCAACATATTTTCCAAGGATGGCAATTCTGGGATTAATTTCTGGACGATTCTGGAGAAGGCTTCATAGATGGAGTGGTCGAAAATGGAGGTCAAGTAGAATGAAACTTGCACACCTTCAAGGCCAAGATCGAGCAATTCATCACCAGTACGTTGCATTATGTCTCTTTGGGCATCGATTCTGTAGTCTTCACTAAGTCCATCGATTTTGTGAATCAAGACTTCAATATTAATGTTGGGATTGACTTTGTAGGCGAATTCAACAATCATGGAAAGATTTGTTATCGCATTAAGATACTCATCTTGAGAGTCAATCACATATACCAAAGCCCCAATACTGGAAAATAGTCTTTCAGAATCATAGTTTGGCTCGAAATAATTGAGCTGACCAGGTAATTCCATTACCGAGAGCCCTATTAAAGACGAGAACAGCTCGGTTGTAGGCTTGGAAGTGCTCTCAAGGTACAAGGTATCTAATGGTTGCATCGAATGGAAGACCACTTTACAGATAGATGACTTACCGCCTCTTCTGAGTCCCATGAGAAGAATTGTGGCATTGGTATCGTTTGGATTGGGAACGAGAGCTGCCTCCATGATGACTTGACTTGGCTTTAGCTATATTTATAGTTTCTTGACAAATAGGCAGTGAATGTAGGTTGGACAACTCGCCAATGTGTGTATATGTACAGGTGTATTTGGGCAAGTGAGCAGGAAAATAGGTAATTGAGATTTGGCAACACCGCGAAAAGTTCGGTAGAGCAATAGCCAGCGTTTGATTGTCTTTATACTTTATCGTTATCTAACAAAGTTGACGAAATTCGTGTCTCCGGAAAATCTAACCTGCATAGTACGTTCTACCTACAAAGGTGCGTTCTACTATAAAAGATTTATTAAGCTATACAGGAATAGAGGATCATGGTCTTAATCTTCTTGGGTCTCTTGGGAACAAACTGGCTCTTCTGATATTCTTCAAGTCCAAGTAGAACATGACGACTCTTTCCAAACCAATACCACCACCAGCGTGAGGTGGACATCCGTAGGTGAAAGCGTCAACGTAGTCGTTCAAGCCAGGAACATTGCTGTCGACTTCGTGGGCAGCAAGTCTTTCTTTCAACAATTCTGGGTCGTGAACACGTTGAGCACCAGAAAGGATTTCTTCACCTCTCATGAAGAAATCGTAAGAGTTGGAGTATCTTGGGTCTTCAGCATCTGGCATGGTGTAGAATGGTCTGATAGCCAATGGGAACTTGTCCAAGATGTAGAAATCGGTGTCGTATTTTTCTCTGACCAACTTACCCAAGAACTTTTCGTTTTCGGTAGACAAATCATCGAAGTCACCAACCTCTTTACCGGCATCTCTCAACATTTGAATACCTTCCTTGAAGTGAAGCTTGACCATCTTGCCGTTCTCTGGAACCTTGAACTCTTCAACTGGGAATTGCTTTCTGACAGTAGCGATTTCCTTTGCGTATCTCTTCTTCAATTCAGAGAAGATGAAAACGAATAAGTCGGCCAACACAGCCAACACTTCGTCGTAGTGTTCTTCGAAAGCCATTTCCAAATCTAAACCAGTGAACTCAGTCATATGACGGTGAGTGTTGGAGTTTTCGGCTCTGAAAACAGGAGCCACTTCGAAGACCTTTTCAAAGTCAGCAGCAATCAATTGTTGCTTGTACAATTGAGGCGATTGGGCCAAGTAAGCGTTTCCCTTAAAGTAGTTGATTCCAAACACATTGGAGCCACCTTCGGAGGCAGCAGCAATGATCTTAGGGGTGTGGATTTCAGTGAAGCCCTTGTTGGTCAAAAATTCTCTGAATAATTGGGAAACACCAGCTTGGATCTTGAAGATGGCTTGGTTGGTTGGGGTTCTCAAATCAATGACTCTGGCATCGAGTCTGGTATCCAAGTTGACAACAGGCAACTTCAAGGCTTCGGCTTCAGCATCGGATCTCGAGGCATCTTCGATTAACAATGGAAGTTGTTCAGGGGTCTCTTGAACAGTGTAGATCTTGGTAACATGAACTTCAACGTCTTGGATAGTGGACGACTTGATGAGCTCATCGACCTTTCTGACGGTACCGTGGACCAAGACAATGGACTCCAAGTTGATGGAGGAAGACCATTTGACCATCTGCTTGGAAATGGCCTTGTCGTCGGTCTCCTTGTTGGTTCTAACCAAAGTTTGGATTAAGTCGGTTTGTTGTCTCAAAGTAAGGAACAACAAGGTGGCACTTTGCTGTCTTGAACCGTGAACTCTGGCTCTGAAAACAATCTCTTCACCGTCATTGGCTGCAGACAAGTTCTTGATTTCGGTTCTGACTATGTTGGACTTGGAAGACGAGTTGATCAATGGCAATTTACCATAGTTGACCTTAGCAGGATCGTTGGCGGCCTGGGCTTCCTTCTCGGCCTTTTCTTTGGCTAATTGGGCTTCCTTTTCGGCTTTCTTTGCCGCCTTCTCTTGTTCTTTGGCAAGTTTCTTGAGGGCCTTCTTGGACAATGGTTGGCCGTCTTCGCCCAAAATAACTTCTCCAGCAGGAGCGTTTTCGCCCTTTTCTTGGATGTTCAACTGTTCCAATTTCTCAACTGGCTCAGACATGTTGTTTGATATGTGAATAGTCAGGTGTTTCTAATACTAATCTTTCTCGACCAAAAAAAATTTCAACATTCGATCCAGTTCGCACTTTCGATGTGTCACTATCAAAGTCAGGGCTCGCTAGATCAGTCATACTGAGGCGTAAAAATAATTAGGTGTGCTATTAACTTTGGTCTATATACTTACAGTTGTTGCTGGCTTTGGGCCTGTTCATTCATTCGCTGCTTTTCCCGGCGAAGCTGTTCCTTTTGCAACCTCACGCTGTCTCTGCGAGCCATTCCTTCCTGGATCTTTCTGGCTCTTCTTTCTTCTTTGGTTTCTTGGGTGACTGGAGCCGCTACTGGCTTTCCCAACTCTGCAACTGCCTTGTGTAGTATATCTAGTTTCTTGAAGTTCTCGCGGAATCTATCGAAAGAGAGCTGGGTAATTAAACCCAAATACTCTTCGCTAACAAATGATACGAGCTTGTCTTCGCCTTCGAGATACCCTATAGGTATATCCAACTTGATCGATATACGAATGGCCACAATGTTGTTGCTGCCTATTCCACTCTCTCTAAACCCGCAGTTCATGGCTGCGGTGTACAACGCAGTCGCGGATTTGGCATCTCTGCACTTGACATGCAAAATTAAAGGCTCAAACTTGTACAATATGTATCTGGCGTTAACATCCAACGATGGTATAGACTGCTGATATGTAAAGTCTATATCCTTGAACCAGTCCTTCAAGTTGTCTGGGGTATGAGTCACAAAGATCCACCGACCCAGGTTTCCCTTGGCTCCGATCTTCATATCATCACTAGCAACGTTTTTGACTCCCTCCAAGAACACAGAAACTCGTCCCGAACATGAAGACGTGGTGACCATATCAGCATTGGCATTAATGGTGTTTATAATTGGAATACATATCTCATCTATACTTCCCTTGGGAGACAAGTCGGGCACTCCTCCATTGGTGGCCCCGATTTCGCGAAGAATCGACTCTTTTTTCTGGTCAAAAGCGTCTTGCATCTTGTGTCTTCAACCCCAAACCTTTCTTGATCTTGATGATTCTTCTCATCGCGCACCAAAAAAAGGCTCGCAACATTTAGCTGCAAAATTACAAAATACATATGTTATATATAGTCGTTCATTCAATGCTACTTCAAGGCACTCAAAAACTTTTTCTCGTCGTTCAGATCAAGGTCAAATAACGTCTTCACCACTGGTAGCAACTGCTCTCGTTGCTCCCTATGCTCAAAGAATCCCAATAAAACGTTTTTGAGGTACGCTACGTTGGTTGAATCTGTTGCACCAGACTTGTGCTCGTTGACGGAAGATGCTTGGAAATCGGACGAAGTCTTGGCACTAGGAATGCTTGGTTCCTCACGAGCGCTGTTTTCTTTCAAGCTACGGTATTGCTGTGTAAGTGCCTTGTAATTCTTTGAAATACGTTCAAACTTTAGGCTGGATTCCTCGTTGAGCTTGCGAAGATTGGTGATTTGGGTTTGGTAATCGGCCTGTTTCTTGGTGAGTTCCTGGAGGGAACTTCTCAAGCTTTGCACTGTTTGCTTCAATTGCTCGGAATCTTCACTTGCACTCTCTGGGGCTGGGGTTGAAGACTCCGCTTGGGGTGCGCCAGAACTTTTGGTTTCTGCAGTCTTGAGCTGTTGCTCCAATTGCTCTATTTTTTGTGAGTGTTCCTTCACTAGCTTATCGGTTTCTGCTTCTTTCTTTCTGAGCTTCAACTGGTAAGTGTTTTCGATGCTGAGTTTCTCGTTGACAATCTTTGCCAACTCAATCTTGAAATTGGCCTCGTTGGTCTTAATTTGTTCTTCTGTTTCAATGATCAACCTTCTCAATGACGAAGACTCTTTGACTCTTTCAGATTGCAAATTCTTGGATTCGTTTAGTTCATCTTCCAAGTTCTCGATCCGGGCTTTTGATTCCTTCGACTTCATCAACAACTCTTCGTATTGCTGCTTGAACGTTTGGATTTCATTTGATGAGGTCGACATTTCTTGGATCAAACTATCATATTTTTGTTTCAAGCTATCAAAATCTTTGGTTATCTTTTCGTTGTTGGCTTTTAATTCGCTCAATTCTTTGTTCAATTTGGTTTCCTTGGCAAAAGACGACTCAACTTTGGTGACCAAGTCATTCTTCTCGTTGATAAGCGTTCTATTGAGATTCTGAATATCGTTCTTACTCATCATCAACTTATGTATTTGATCTTTCTGTGAAGATATGGTTTCGTTCTTTTTGATGGCAATCTGTTCCTTCTGATCGGTCAATGTCTGAATACTCTTCTTGTAATCCTCTATCTGCAGATCTTTGTGACTGATGGAAGTTTTTAATGATGCTATTTCCAAGTTGAGCGAAGTGTCGTTGGATTTGAACTTCATAAGCTCTTGTATTCTCTCGTTCAACGATTTTCTTTCATCGGTAAGGGTCTCGATTTCCTTGGTGGACACTTGCGCTTGTGATACAAGTTTATTTCTCTCTTTCCTCAATGCTTCCGCTTCGCTAACAGCCTTCTTGGCATCTGCTAGTAAATTTGCTCTCTCCGTCTTTTGAGCTTCCAAATCCTTGGTAACTTTTTCTATTTCGGTCTTACCGGTAGCCACCTCTTCTGCCAATTCCTTCTTCTCCTTCGTAAGCTTTTCATTAGCTTGCTCCAATTTTTTGAGCTCGTCGATTTGCTTAGTGTAATCATCTATTTCTTTTTCCAATTCTTCGATTTTCTTTTCGTGAGTTGCAATGACTTTCTTCAATTCTTCTACCTCTTTTGAAGAGTCCAGAGCTTTGGCTTCTTTGAGCTCATCACGAGCTGCGACCAAGTCGTTTCCGAGATCTCTCAACAGGTCTCTTAACTCTTCGACGTCGTCACGTTTCATTTCCAATGAAGCTTTCAACTCGTCTTTTTCCTTTAATATATTATCATATTTGGCTTGCAATTGACTCAATTCTTCAGACACGGAATCTTTCTCTTTGTTGGAATTTTGGAGCGCAATCCCTATCTCTGCAAATTCTGATTTGAGCTTGGCCAATGCCGCAGATGTGTCAGCTGCTGGGGCTTCCACTGGGGCTTCTGCTGGAGATTCTGCTACAGTAGTAGGAGTCTCTTGCTGATTGTTATTCTGATTGGCATTTTTCTTTTTGTTCTTCTTCTTTTTGTTTTTGCTATTGGATGTTGAAACTGGTGCTGCTTCGGGGACAGGAGCAGCAATTTCCTTGCTTGGTTCCGACTTATCTTTAGCAAGATTGTTAATCTCCTGCTCCTTAGCTTCTAGTCTTTGAATCAAATCCTTGTTTTCTGTTTCGGCCGCTTCCAATTTTGTCTTATACTCCTCGATCGATTTGTTCAAATCGACAATGGCATTCTTGTTGTCAGACTGTTCCGAGGAAAGTTTTGATTTGAGAGTAGCAATTTCAGATGCTTTTTCGTCTCTCTCTTTTTCCACTGCTGACTGTGAGTTCTTGAGCTTTTCGGATTCGGACTTCAACTTTTCAAGTTGTTCATTGGCTTGAGCTAAGCTCTTTTGCACATCGTTTTTCTGATTGGTTTGACTCTCTAATTCAGCCTTCAAGTCATTGATTTCCGCTTCTAATTTTGATTTCACCTCATTGTGAGACTCGATGGCAGAATCAACTTTCGATTGGAGCTCGGAGTCTTGATTGTTTCCGGCACTAGATTCAAGTTCCAGAATTTTCTTTGTCAACTTGTCATTCTCACTTTGAAGGTCGGTGATCTTTTGGTTCAGTTCGTCGCTTGAAATGGTAGTTGTCTCCAAATTTTCAAGTTTACTGGTGAGCTCCAGCACTTCATTTTCGGACTTTTTGATTTTGCTGGTAAGTTCCAGTACCTCACCTTGAGACTTTTTGAGTTTAGAATTGAGTTCTTCTTGTGTTTTAGTCAAGGTTCCGTTTTCTTTGGAGATTCTTCGCAACTCATTGTTCAACATCACAGTTTTTTCATTAAGACCATTCAAATACTCTACCAATGATCCAGCATCAGATATACTAGAGATGGGAGTGTTTTCCTGTAGAACTTTCTCAAACGAGGTGATGAGTTCGGCTTTTCTCTTTTCAGTCTTGAATGCTTCCAATAATAATGGATATTTCTCTTCGTACTTGGCAAACTTCTTCATCTTGGACCTGATCGATGGTGGTAATTCGTCTAGATCAATTGGAGCCTTGCTGTTCGGTACCAACGACTCTTTGGATATGTTTTCAGGTCCTGGAGATACATTGGACGACAGCACTTCGTCTTCGGGCTGAGTAAGGTCCTTGGGATCAGGAGTCTTTGTCCCCAACACCTTGGAGTTGTCCTTCAATTCCTTTATGGGGTTGATCCTGCGAGGACCATTACCACCGTTTTCGTTGGCATTTAGGTCGTTGAAGCTCTTGGCCACATCTTCCGAAAAGTGCTTAAGCTTCGAAAACATCCTCACGGTTCTCAATTACCAGCTGCTCTTTATGGCTGTGTAGTAGTATGGCATTGAGAGATCGCGGTGTCTTTGCAGGTCGCGGTGTGTTCACGTGACCCGAGTGCCACCATGACTACCCCTCTCAGAGATAAGCAGCAAAGTGGGTGTAGTTGATCAATAGACATGCCACCTTCAATAAAGGATGTAAGAACATCGATTTCCAAAGCCAACATATATCTAGATGAAGTTGAATCGTTGTTGGAAGAAAGAGATCGCATGGTGCATGTGCTCAAGCTTACGCCCTCAAGCAACGACAACTACGACTTGGTGAGCTTGATCCAAAGACTACTCAAATCAGTAAACTATCTTCAGGATGACTTGATACACCTTATGAGCATATCAGAGAACATAGACGAGCTGATATTGAACTCATTCCAATCGATATTGTCACGATACGATGGATATATTGACCAGTTATCAGAGGATGCCTACGTAACTGTGGACGAATATAAGCTCGTAAGGAAACCGTTACCAACAAGAAATGAAGCTGAAGATCCAAGTAAGAAGGTCACCAAGGCCGTAAGATTCAGAGACGATGTCTCGAATGACAACGAAGAGCTCCGCAGCGAATTGATGGGAACAAGAGCGTTCAAGCCGTACAGCGACGAAGATGATGGAGAAGCCACGGATGCAAACTCATTTGATAACCAGACCAACCAGCAGATATTTGCCAAGCACCAGCAAGAACTTCTTTCACAGGACCAGGACTTGGACCTCTTGCATGAGTCCATCAAGAGACAGCATGCTATGGGAATAAATATCAATACCGAGATAGATGACCATATAATAATGCTTGACGATTTGGAGCAGGGAGTGGATAACTCGCGCTTGCGGCTCAACTCGGCTGCTAACCGATTGAGTGTGTTTCGAAAGAGAGTAGCTGAAAACGGAAGCTTGGTGACGATAGTGGTGCTTACCATAGTAGTGATAGTGTTATTAGTTACGTTGAACTAGTATCTACAGAAATGAAGTGTGGGTGCAAAAGCTACTGGGGTGTATTAAGTAACTTATAGATATTATAAACCAATAATGTATGTAGTTTTAACCTTGATAATAGTTTTCTTGTAGTTTTAACCTGAATAACAATTTGCTTGTGTAGTTTTATGTAGTTACATTGAGGTTTCCGAGGTTAAAAGTTGAAGTCGTCGTTTTCTTCTTCGTTCTCACTGAAGAACCAAATAAACACTATGATATCTCCATATACAATCAAACCCCCCACAATACTCATCATCATAGACCCGAACTCAATTAGCTGGGTATGGTAGAACGTTAATGGCAATGCAATTCCGCTGATTATTAAGAAGCCGGTCAACGTCTTACAGAATTCCAGGAACGGCGAAGGTTTGTCGCCTTCACTGTTGTTGAACGTTAAGAAATCGTCTCGAGAATTCTCCACGGACTGTGCAATTATGTTTGGGAACGGGGCAAGAAGGAAAATGAGTATCACCCACAACGGCTTGTAGGTATCATACAACGCGCATGACAACAATATTAACAAGAATCCCGATGCCAAGAAAGCCGAAAGGAATATGATTTTGTTCAATGGATTCATGCTGGGCTTCGGCTCTTGTTTGGCCACACTCTGGTTATCTGAAGTTAAGTGAGGGGCGGTCACGTGGGTATGGGTATAACCCTTTTGGTCAGATAAGTCTACTTATTTTTAGGATTATTCTTAATATCACGGCATGTTTATTGTCTCGGAGAATTAGATTATATATACAAGTAAAACGTAGCACCAGCTACTTGTTCCAGAACCAACCGCTGCTCTTATCGTCGGCGTGTCCACGATCTACGTTTTCCACCACATTGACCCAGTCGTCGGCGCCAAAAGGTTTGGATCTACTGATGGTCTTGGTCAATGAAGTACCATCACTAAAGTGTTCTGTTCTAATTTCGTTCATTTTGACCTCGTTGGAATCGGGATCAGAACTGTAAGAGGTTTGAATAGAGCTGGAGATCACCTGCTTGTCTTCTTCAGGAGCAGAGCTGATCTCTAAAGCCTTCAGATTTTCCTGAATCTCAACAGGGCGATGGTGTCTCCTGCTTCTTCTTTGCTGACGAACATTTTCGTACATCTTGCTCTTCCAATTCAAGAACTCTTCGTACTTTCTGAAATAAGTTCCCTTTTCTCCAAGGTCAATGACGTCACTGGACTGGTCAATGCTCTTCTCTCTGGCGGCATTTTCGAGGTCTTCCTTGGTGAGAATCTTGTTTGGGTAGTTTTCATTCTTGAGCTTCAAAAGATCGACCGGAACGGCACTATTGGGAAACAAACATCTCCAGTAACCTTGGGAGTCCCAAACACTGTCCCCGCCCTTCTTCAGACAGTCGCTGTAGTTTCTGATCGAAGGGGTGTCAAGAGAATAGTAACCAAACGGGGTTTTGCCAGCTCTGAAAGATCCCCCAAAAAAGCCGTGGTCCCTGCCTCCAAACCATGGGAAGTGAAGGTGGCTGTGGTGGCTGTTCCAGAATCTGTCAATAGGGTCTTTGTCGCTATATGGAACCAAAGAATCGTCTCTAGATTGGTACACTGCAGGATACAGTCTTTCTTCAGTACCTATAGCGCCGTAGGGTTCGTTGCTGCTTTCATTGCGGTGGTTCTTGCAACCCCACCATGAATGCCTTGAGTGCTTTTTCTTCTCTTCCATCTCCTTTTCGAATTCGCTGATCCAATTGGCCGAGTATTCTCTAGCCTTTTCGTGTAACTCACCAACTGATTCATTGGTGATATCAAACAAGGATCTTGCAATTGAACCAAAAGTCTTTTTCAAATCGTCCACATCAGAGTAGATCTGGTCTATTCTTTGGGAGGTAAGCTTGTCATTAGCATCAGGTTTATCGTTTGAATTTGCCATTTTGAAATGGTGTAGTATTCCAGGGTCTAAAAGTTGCCATCCCTTCTCTATTTAAGGATAGGACGTGCGCGTGGCTCTGGTTGATTAAGCTGCAAAAAATGCATGCGGGTGGCAAAGCTAGTGACCCAAATAATGTACAGAAGGAAAAAGAAAAACTACACTACTAGAACAAATATGTAGGCATTAAATGAGTATTAACTGCGAGACAAGAACAAATTATGTAGGCATTAAATGAAGTATATGAAGCAGAAGTCGAGTATATTACACTGAAGCAAATAATTCTATTAGGCACAAACTAGGCACATAAAAGTATGG